>WUQG02025769.1:0-30897 GCA_011317285.2 Androctonus mauritanicus | reverse complement strand
TGCATTGAATGATGATCAACTCCTGAACTAATGACTCGATCAGTTTTTGCGTATTGCACGAAAGCCAAACCGTTTCCGCTATTGTTTATACCTTTATTAAACAGACTGTACATGAATGAATGAATTAGAAAATGGAATAGCCAAATAAAAGTTATGTGAGCATACTTTAAGCATAAATAAGTAAATTTAAAACTATAAGCATTATTTTTGTAAAAAAGTAAATTGTTTAATGAATTTTTCATTGGCATTTTATGGAAAATAAAAAAAAAAATAGATTTATGAATCTATGTATCTCTGAAATGACATAAGTTAGGGACTTACTGTATTATTATTTTTAGCTTACAAGATGCAGGACAATTTTTTAAAGGTATTTATAAAGGATAAAAGTGAATCTTGTAAGCTAAAAATCAAATACAGTAAATTATTTACAGTTTTGATATTAGATATCTTTAATATCTTAACATTTAAAATTGTATTATGTAATTTGTTTACTTAATACAACAGCTTCCAATCTGCACTATGTAGTCCTGGAGTACATGCCAAGATATTCAATAATATTAGTTAGTATGTCCATAATTATTAATTATATATATTTATTAATCACAAAGATTTGGATAATATTAAGGATTATAGACGTGGACACACCAAAGAGTAATGCCAGTGAACAAAGATTGAGAACTGCTGGCTTAGTATTAAGATATATTATGCATTAAATAGATTTAATAATAATGTTGTTGCTATTAATTCTAAAAATTTTTAACTTTATTTCTGTTTAGCTAAATTACGAGCCTTACTATCCCATAATATTCAGCATCATCAACAGCAGTTGCAGCAAGTGCAACAGTTTCTTACTCCATCTACTGCAACTTCAATTTTACAACCTCGTTTGTGGAAAGAACATAATGCCATTGAAGGAGAAAAATCATCATCAAATTCAACAGCTGTAACTTCAAGTTCCAGTGGCCCTCCTCCAGCTCATCAAAATTCTGCTCCTCGCTTAACGACTTCCACAGGAACATTAGATTTGCGTGTAAAACCATCAACTGCTCAATCAGTAACTCTGACTAATACAGCTTCAGTTCAAAGAAATCAAGAAACTGGAAATTCTCCATCTTCTCCCATGGATTTAAGTTCAACTTCTTCACCTTTTGGTTTGTCCACATTTGAGTCACAAAGTCCTAGTCATCGAAATAGGAGTGGAAATTCACCACTGAATGGAGAAATGCGTGGTAGAGGACGAGTACGACCACGAGGCAAGTTAAATGGTAGAGGTGGAAGCCGTATAGATGCACTTGCATTGAATTTACAAGCACGAAAACAACAACAAATAATGGAAGAGCAACAGCAACAACAACAACAAAGGCAACATCAGTCAGTTCTACAGACATCTTCACTTTTACATGAACTTAGTCAGCAAGAAAAATCTAGGGATACTGACTTACAAGAACATGAATTACAATTATTAAAAGAACAAGCTCAAGAATTACAATTACATGGGAAGAAGGTATTTTTATTTTTATTTGTAGGAAGTATATTTATAATATCTAACTAATTCTGATTGAAAAATTTAGGGAAATAGCACAGAAGAGAGTATACGTTTATTAAGAAATCGAAATGTTTCATTGGGTTTAGCTTCACCTTCAGTAGCCCATTCTTCATCCATAAGACATGATTCTGATAATTCTTCATCAAGAAAACTTCATTCAGGTATTTAATAATTTCTTATAAAAATAAAATTATTTAAAAAATAAATGCTTTCTTTCTAAATATCAGTATTTAAATCTTATTTTAGGAAACAAAATTGAAGAGAGACTTTCCAATAATCCATTTTTAACAGATCAAAATGCTGCTGTTCATCAAGATTTTAAAAAGTGGTTAGAAGAACATCCAGAATTAGTAGCTGCTAATCCAAATTTATTAGCAGCAGCTGCAGCTATGGCATTCAATCCCATGCCTTGCATGCCACATGTAAATATTTAATAGTTTTCAATATATAAAGTATTAATTTATAAATTTGTTAAATCCTTTGATTTAAAATTAATTTATTTATTCTGCTTACTAAATTGCATGCAGATTTTTTTCAGTTTTTAATTGTCAAAAAATACAAATCAGCATAAAATTATCATTCATCAGAGACTGATATAAGATACTGTTGTTTCAAGAGCTTATGGCCCTTGAAACAACATGTTCATGTTGTTCTTTCTTTTCTTGATCCTTTTCTAGTACAAAATAAAATAAAATAAAGGATATATAATATGAATTAGGACTAATTGTACATCCATCAACACAATAATACATTGTAAATTTTTCTGATTTGAGTAAAAATTGAATGTATTATTGAGATCTACCAAGAACTATACTTATTTAAAATGATTTTTATGGGGTTAATAATAATGAGATAATAAATTTGAAAGCTATTGTAAATATTAGTCACATTGAAAGAAATTTAGATATATTATTGGGATTTTTTTTTTTTTTTTTAAGAAATTAAGCTTGTTAATGACTATCTATTTGAGCAAAGATGTTCATCTGAATGCACTTATTTTCTTAATACCTTTAATATGTTTTATCCATTTATGAAGATTTGTTATTCATAATTAAAACTTTTTTCATATATTTAGTTTTATCAGAATTTATTTTTATAAAGAATTCTGATAAAACTAAATCTATGAAAAAGTTTGAGCCATATTTGTCTTTCATTTTTATTATTTTACTGCATAAGAATATCATATTTTTTAATTATAGTTAATATATGGTGCCTTATTTTTACTTTTAACAATAAAATAATCTTAACCCATTGAGTGCCTTTGCTGTCGATAAACATTAAGGACATGAAACAAAACAATAAAAAAACAAGTTTTAAAAAAATTCAATCCTGATTTTATCAATTGAGATTTTGCATATCAGTTTTATAGTGTGTAATTGTTGAAAATAACCTCTTTTGATGGTGGGCCCTAAATTTTTCAGTTGCTGAAATATTTTTTAAATTACATAAAACGAACATTGTTTATATTTAAATGGCTTAATAGAATTTAGATATTTTATCCCATCCTATTGATTTTATAGTCTAAGCTATCAAATTTATTCCAATTATGAAATTTGATAAATGATATTTTTGAAATTTTTAGAAAATTGAATCTTTCATAAAATGAGCTTATAAAATGCAGAAAAATAAAAATATATTGTAGATAATAAAAAAATAATGGTTAATCGTGTTAAAATAAACTAAAATGTATATTAATCTTTCATTTTTTGTTTTAATTTCATCAAAATTTAGGAGAAAATCATAAAAAAATGAATATAAACATACTCGGGCCATTTAAGGGGCATGGCATTTTTATTGCTTTACAGTATAGCTATTCCTTTCCTGGAAAATTGCAGCCAAGTCTACTTTGGATGTGGGTAAGAGCCATTGGATGCTGAGCAACAATAAATCAACTGTAGTCCAATTAGAAAATATAGCTGTTTATGTATTAGATGACATTGTTTTCATATATGTTAGGATTTTTTCATATAAACAAAAAAATTTATAAAAAGTACTATGAAAATTATATAAATGAAGTAAGAACAAGTTAGTAAATATGAAATATTAATAAAAATGACAATATTTCAATAATTATATGATATAACTTCATTCAACAGATATTGTGTAACTTGTGGTTTTTTTATAAATTTCTGAAAATTTCAGCAGAATTCATTTTGACTCATTTTGTTCAGAGGACATTGCTATTTAAAAATAGCAACTATTTTGTTGGATGGCTAAAATTTTAAATATATATATATATATGTTTTTGCCAATCATGTATATGTAATGAAAAATTGCAAAAAAAAAATTAAATTAAAAAATGCCTACATTGTTAGAAAGAGAAGAAAACATACTGAAAATTTCAAAAGATATCAATGAAAATTTAAGCAAGATTTTTCAATTTTAATTTTCATATTTTCTTTGCATATTAATTAGGCTTAATTTTAAAGAGGTTAAAACCTCTTATCATTGAAAATAGCACTCTGCATCAGATTTCCTCTTTTTTAGCATAAACATGACAAAAAAAATAACTTTATATAAAATATTAAATATTCAAAATTTCCATATGAAAAGAAATCTGTATTACCTACTATTGTGCATCAAGAAATTGCCACCCGAATGGTAATTTATTAATTCCTGATAACAGTCTGATTTACTTTCTATTAGTGTTTAAAGAAGTTACTGATATTATGGTAAATAATTTTATGCAATTTTGAAATTAAATATCTTAGAGAACTTCATTAAAAAAAATCTAGTAGTACTTATTTCTTTCTCATATTAGTTGGAAGCTCCATGTGAGTTGCATTTAGCTTAGAGGCTGTAAAATGGCACTCCTCTATATTGACATATTCAAGGAAAAAATTCAATTTATCATTAACTAAATGCATTATATAAATTAAAATGATTTAATAAAAATTGATATATTATATATTTAATATTAATTTGATATATTTTAGACTGAACTACTAGAATTACCTGATGGTAGAAGAAGGGGTAGAAGACCTCGAATAGATCCTTCAAAGTTGGATTATGAGAGGCTTACGGGAGAGGAAAATGTTTCTGTAATAAATAGAATCACTGGTAAAAAAGTATGTTTCTTTTATTTAATTTTTGAAATTCAGTTATGATTTTAATAGAACAAAGTGTTTTCAACTGATTAAGAAAATAATTTTCAAAAAACACTGATTGCATTCGTTTTAATTATTATTAGATTACATATTAAAAAATATATTCAATTTCAAAACATCATTCTATATATATATATAGCAGTTATTGCATTCTCTTTTAATGTTGTTAAGTTATTATTTAAGCAAGAAAGTTTAAGCAAGATTTTCTATATCAGAAAATAGATCAGTAAAACTTAATGTTGAATCACAGTTAATTAAAATGTGGAGGAAATAATTTTGATTATTATCTTGTCAAAATAATTTTTTTATTGCTAAAATATGATTTATTCATGTGTAATTCACTTTTGTTTTATTTTTCTAAGAATTGTGTATGTTCCTGAAATAAGAAACTTCTAATTGATTCAGTTAATAATATATATTTACTGAGGAGTTACAAATGTAATTCATATATATTTTGTTCATAAATTGGATTGTTTGCAACTCTTATAACATTATATTGGTTCCTAGAGCATTCTATTATAATAATGTTTAAAATCATTGAAGAGTTTTTGAAATTTTTTTTAATTTGAAAATTTCAAAAATCACTCATAAGTACAAATGTTTGTAACTTGAGGAGTATATCAAAATTCTTGAATTAATTAATTTTCTTTATATAGGAAGGTCCTTAACTTAGAATAATTCATACATATTGCAACTACTTCAAGATTGGCATTGTCATTAACATACAATGCTTTTTCAATTATTATTTCATTCCAAGAATTTCTCTTGAAAAGTCTAGAATAAAATATGTATTTTATAAATAAATTTATTTTAAAACAAAAAGCATTCACAAAAAACTTTCTAATTCTATATTTCAGAAAAAACAAAATATTCACATCTATCGGTATATGTAACTCGTGAAAGAAATATAGAAATTAGATAAAAAATAAAATTCAATGTTACATTATCATGAAAGATTTTTTTTGTCATCTTATTTTCTAATAAATTTGTAAAAAAAGCCAAATTCTAGCATTTAACATAAATAAAACTAGTCAAAATTTCGTTTTCATTAAAGCTTTTTTTTTTCTAATTTTGTTAACTTTTATATGTAAATTTGTTGTTATGTTTTTCACTTCCATGTTTTTTACATAGTATTTTCTTCATTTGTATAAAAATAGTATTGGCAGGGATGAAATGTATGGTTTCTTCATTATAAATAATAGTTTTTGTTTAGTTTTGTTGTATTACATTTTAATTTTTTATATTTGTTATATCCCAACTACCCAATATTCAGAATATTACTTCCACTTAAATGGAAATAATATAAATGATGATCGTTTGCATTACAATGGGTTTATTTCAAATTTTCAGTTGTAAATCTGGGACTTTCTAGAATTCCTTATATTGTATATTTATCTCAATTCAACTATTTCATTAGATTATTAAAATTTATAAAAAAATTTGTAAAACATACTGCAAAAAATTGTGTAAAGTTTGTCTAACTTGCATGCCATTTCAAGTTGTCATTAAATCAAAATCATGGAAATTTTGAATTTTGTTTTTAATTTCAAATTATTTAATATAACAAAAATATGACTCATACATTAATAGGACTATACAACAAGTAACTGTTTATATATCTTTTTTTAAATAAATGATGCTTAAAACAAATCTACTGATGGTTTTGCTCTACTGTCAATATTTGTAAATAAATTATAGATCATTGCTTTTTATGAAAATCAGCACTTTGTGTTCAATATAATTAACATAATCACTAAAAGACAGAAAAAACATTATACATAGGTTATTATAATGAATTTCCCTAGCTATTTTGCTGCTATGATATTGCAATGGAAACTAGCAATTAGGATTGCAAAATTTAGGAATTTCTTATAAACTGAACATTTAGATTGTAATATCAGTATTTTAGAGGTTGTCCAGAAACCTCCATAACAATATAAATAGTGAGATATTTATCAAATGTGCAAAGTGTTGTTTACCATAAAATTAAAAACTGTTGTAAACTTATCTAGCTATGCTCATAGGATGGTGATATTATTTTGTTTATCATTTCATATAGTTTGCTATAGTTTCAGTTAATGATCAATTGTCAAAGTTTTTTTATAATGCATAAGAGTAATAAAATATAAAGGATTAAATTTAACATTTTCTGATACATTATATCATCAAAAATAACTTATACAATAAATTTTTTCATAATCGCATTATAGAGATTGTTTTCATTATAATATGCAATTATTGTTTTATCTGTTTTTTAAAATTTTTACAGCTAAATTAAAGGTATTTAAAGTGGCAATATCTGCATGCAGATATATCTTTATATGTCAGATGTTTCTGATATACATTGATTCATTTTTATGCCTTAAGGGTAAGTACTGATATATATGTCATTAAATTTGATGAGGAAATATATTTGAATACAATAAGTGAAGTATAAAAAAGCAAATCAATTATATTTATATTAAATTGGTAACATGGCATATGTATAAAATATAGTGTGTTAATTCTTGAAAATTACAACTTTAACTGAAAGTAAAAAACTCATAGCCCTAGTGGAATAAATCAGGCTTACATTCTATAATGTTTTCTTTCTGGTACTAGAATTAATACTAGTACCAGAAACTTTTGTCATATAATCATTACTATATTGTTCAATAATGAAATGAAAATTTAATGAAAAGTATGATTTAACTGGTAAATGCTATAGAGCAGTTATGTTTTACAGAAAAAAAATTATTTTGTAATAAAAGACACATTAGAATCTACAGGTACTATATCTAAGATTGAGAACTGATGTTAAGAAAAACTAATCATTTGCTAATAGTGGTGCCATTCCAGGGTCCCTTAGATGTCAACTATAACCAGGGAAATCAACCTGATTGTAGAGAAGGAAGACAGAAAAGCTGAACCCAAACCCTTCATATAAATTTTCCAAGAGATGGGATTCTCTATTTGGAAAGTCAGTGTTTCTACTAATAAATCCTACTGTTTGTCTTCTTGAAGTATAATTTAACACAGTGTTTATAGATAATACTGTATTCTGGAGTAGGTGCTCATATAAAATGTAGTTATTTGGTTTTCTACAACTACTATAGGCTTTTGTGTGTTAATCAGGAAAACATGAGAAAATAAGACTTTATTCTGTTCTGTGTCTTAAAAACATTGTTTTGCTATTACATCATGAACAAAAATTAATGTTAGATGAGGATCTACTGTACTACACAGAATAAAAAAATTTTACTCTGATATGCAGATAGTTTTTAAGATATGAATTAATGATTATATAAGGTTGTTTGGAAAGTAATTTCGTTTTTCTCACAAGTGGCATTAGTTGTATTTTTAACCCGCCAATTTCATTCTAAGCCATATTTTCATTATATATTTTGATAGCTTGGCATTTCAAGTTTTTATTTATTAAAAAAACTTCTTTGATTCTGTGCAATTGCTTTTTTATTACCAAAAAGGTAAGAATGCTGTTTAAGCAAGAAAAAAGTTATGTGAAGTGTATGGAGAAAGTGTGTTAACAATACCAGTGCCAAAACTGGTTTGTTTTGTTCTGAAGTTTAGATATTAAAGATGCACCATGTTCTGGAAGGCCAGTTGAAGCTGATAAAGGCAAAATAAAGCATTGGTTGAAGCAAACTGCAGAATAATAACATAAGAAATTGCTATAAAGGTCAAATTTGACCATTTGTGACCATATGAAATGACTTGGTTACATTTCATCAATATTTGGGTTCCACACATTCTCAAAGAAAGAGATTTGCTCCATTGCATTGACATCTATGATTTTCTGTTCAAACATCAAGAAAATGATCCGTTTCTGAAGCGAATCATAACTGGCAATGAAAAATGGATTGTTTACAACAATGTTGAATGCAAGAGATCATGGAGCAGAAAAGATGAGCCAGCTCAAAGCACTTCAAAAGCAGATATTCATCAAAAAAGTAATGCTTTCTGTTTGGTGGGATTTCAAGGGAATTATTTTTTTTTAACTTCTACCAGACAATTCCACAATTAATTCACAAGTGAGCCAATCCAAGCTGCCAATTGGACAAATTGAGTGATTTCATCAAACAGGTGAGATCAGAACTGATTAACAGAAAAGGTGTAGTGTTGCACCATGATAATGTCCAACTTCATACAAAGTTTGACAACTCACCAGAAGTTGTTGCAGCTTGGATGGGATGTGTTACTGCACCCACCCTTATTCACTAGATCTAGTACCCTCCGATTATTACTTGTTCTGGTCTTTACAAAATTCTTTAAAGTGGCAAAACATTTAGTTCAAATGAGGATGTCAAAAATCACTTGGTTCAGTTTTTTGCAAGCAAAGATCAAAGTTCTACAAGCATGGAATCATGCTACTACTAGAAAGATGGCAAAATATGTTGGACAAAAATGGTCATTATATAATTGAATAAAATATTTATATACTAATAAAAAAAATTATCGGTTCATTTTCATGAAAAAAATTGAAATTACTTTCAGAACAACCCTATATTACATAGAACAAGAAACAGTTTTTTTGCTTGTTTACATTATGATAGATTAATTGGCTAATAAAGATAAAGTAGTTTCTTTTTAAAAAATTGAAATTTATTATGTAATTTACACAGATAATCTTATTTATACCTGTTAAAACAAAAATTTTGCAAAATTTTAATGAAAGATATATAATGTTTGCTGTATGTAAGATAAAAAATTTTTAAAATTTCAATTTGAACAAATCTTAGCAAGATAATTTTCTTCTTTTTCAAAGTGAATTTATTTATAAAATATTTAATACCTAATTTAAAAAAAAAAGAAACAATTGCTCAAATAAAATTTTCATCAATAGATATTTACTTATATTAAATATTAAGTAAATGATACAAAAAAACTGATTGGAGAAATTATAAAATAAATTTTTTTTCTGATAGTCCCCTTGCCAAATTTTTCCTCCTTCATTTAATTTGCATATTTTTTTATATTAGTGTTTCTAAAAGAGAAAGAAATCATTGGTGGAATTTTTGAGTGTTTTCTATCTCTGAAACTTATTGATTTTATTATACTAGTTTTCTGTTACTTGATTTACATATTGTAATAAAAATTAAATCATCTTAAGATCATACAGATGTTATGAATATTTTTGGGGCTGAATTATATATTATTTTTTTAATATTTATTTGGAGAGTTTATTCAATTATTAAAAAATTGTTAGGAAGTTTGCAATTGCCATTTGTAAAAATTATTTTTTATTAAATTTTTTTTATTGATTAACAATTTTCACTATATTAAAATTTTTATGTTTAAATTCTACTGTCTTTCTAATGGAGAATGTACAATAGTAATTTGCAAAGTTAATTATAAAACAAATACCTCAAAAATTTCAAAAGAAACTAGTCAATTATGATCTTAAATGATATAAATATTTGATTCATGGTTTACTAAAATAGATATATATATATTTTTTTTTTTTTTTTTTCATAATATATTTATCTCAATTGGTATAAGAGAATTTTTTTTTTTTTTTTTTTTTTTTGTTTTTTGAAGAAAAAATGAAAAAATTCCCTGTATGTAAACTGAAATTTATTGATCAGAAAAATCCTATACTAATTTGTCAGCAAATTAGCATAGGATTAGAATCACTGAAGACAGCTAATAAAAAAATTTTGTTAGTCTATTATAAGATAAATTTGTAAATGCGATATAAGTAAGTGTGTATATGAGGAAAAAAAATATTGTTTATATTTTACTACTAATAGAATATTTGTATAATTTCAAAAGTCTTAATTTAAGGAGTGTTGTTTCATCAGCTAATAAGTTTTCAAGAAGAAAAAATAATATATAATTTTATGTTTTGCCTGTTCTGAAATGCATATTGCTTTATAAATTTTATGTAACAAAGAAAGGGTTGATAATGAAAATGAAATTTTTAATCAACCCATATTTTTTACTGTTAACTTATTATAAAACCAAATTAAAATAATTGTTAAACATCCTAAAATTATAGGAGTAATTACTCGGATTTATTTTTCATTGGAATTAAAAATTTGAGCTATGATTTTGAAGCCATGTAATGCTTTAACAATAATTAAAGAACAATTAAAAATGACAAAATTGTCAAAACCAAGAAATTTACTTCTTAAATGCCATTTTGTTCTATAATACGCAGTTGTTTTTAAAATCCTTGATGATTCATAAAATTCAATTTATTATAAATTTTCTAAAATATTAAAGTATTTGTTTTGAATAAGAACTACAGAAATATCAGAAAGTTGTTCTAAAAAATGTTTTCTAATGGTATTAATTTCATTAATAATAATAATAATGTGATTTGTGAAGTATTTGCATAATTTACAAATACTTTAGGACAAACTATGTATGATAAAAAGCTAGACAATCTCTTAAATTATTCAATATTTTCCATTTCTTAGATGATAAATTTTATCACTGATACTGTGTCAGTTATGACTGAAAAAGGATGATTTTGTTTTAAACTAATACTATTATTATTATATGAATTTAGTTGTTGTTATAGTAATTTTTTACCCATTTTTGTTGTAATATTCTATTTGCAGATAACAGGGAGTAAAGCTCCAACTCTAAAGCATCTGGCTGATTGGTTAGAAAAGAATCCTATGTTTGATGTTGATCCTAAGTGGGGACCTCTCGTGCGTGATAAAGTATGTTTCAGAAAATGTAAAATTTTGCAAAATATAATAATGAGTGATGGATCAATACCATTTGTATATATGTATATGTGATCCAAATTTTATTACAAAAAACTTTAAACCTGGAAAAATTCTTATTTTAAACATATCTTTGCATGATGGGGAATATACTACTAAGAACATTGCTTGAAAACAAATATAATATTATAGATTTTTTCTGAATGATTTTCTTTTAAAGGAATTCTCAAAACATCAAATTTCTCAATACATGAAATGTCTGTAAAAGACTGTCCAGTTTAATTCAACAAAATTTGTAATAATTTAAAACATACAAATATGTTTTTATAATTGTTTTCTTAAGAGAAACTTTATCATATAACTGAATTGAACAATTATTTTATAATTAGATTTTCACTTCAATATAAATTTTTTCTTGAAAATGTTTACAACAACTATTTTTAAGGAAAATGAGTCTTTTAAAAATATTTAATTATAGTCAAAATCTGATTTTTTTTTACAATTTTTTAGGATTTGATGATTTAAAAATGATTAAAATTTTAGATTTCTATATGTATATCCAAGAATCTATATTTTAAAATCAAAAAATGTTTCTCATAAAATTTCTCTTGGTAAATGTGAATTTTAAATAACATAGTGGAATCTTGAATTAAAAACTTGTGAATTTATACAGTCAGTTCTAACTTTTAAGAATATATGAGTTCAAAATGCTAGGAAAATGATTGTATTTATGAAAATAATAGTATGCTGCAACAAACTATTCCTTAGATTTGATTTGCATACTATCAATATAGTAGCAAAAAGAAAAAAATTTCATATGCAAAGCACTTATATGTATGATAGTGCGATGATATCATATATATATATATAAAATACTTACGGATCATATATGTATATCTGTCTACTTGAATTTGCATATTTTCCTATGACTTAGAAAGCTTAAATCTTGGGAATGTTAGAGGGATTATTGAACTAAATTATTGCAAAATCAGGCAATCAGGAATTTCAGTCCAAAGGATAGAAAAAACGAAAACTAAATTTCCTTTTAAAAAGTTTCCATTAGCTCAACAAATTGTTATTTCTTGAGTATTTTAATGTTTTATATGGAGAAAAATATCCCTTCATATAATTAAAAAATTGCATTCTAAAGGGTGTCAATAAAAGTTATAGCCTCAAATTTGATAGATTTTTAATATTGGCCTTATTTTGATGAAAATCAATGTATAAGGCAGGGATGGCAAGATATGGCCCATCTAGCTGTACAATTCAGCTTGCAATCTAATTTTTAAAAAATTTAATAAGATTTTTTGGTAATATTTTAAATTTTTATTTAATAGAATTTATATTTTCTCAGCTTATTTCATAGTATATATACTATCATATTGTGAGATTTCCATGTGATTATCATTCTGTGAAAACATTATCTTTATATTGCAATTTGTTTCAAAAATATTTAAAGTCAAAATGTTTAATGAATCATTCTGTCAAAATAATGTCATCAATGATAAATGTGTGTGTCTGTATTGTTTATAATGCAGTCCACGAATGTTTTTCAATATTTAATTTGCTTCACATTTCAAAAAGATGCTCACTCCTGATCTGTAGCTCCTAAAACTCCTGATCTAGAGGTTTTGGGAGCTACAGATGACAAATCTGATAGTAATTTTTCAAATTCAAAATGATGGCAATTTGAAATTCAACAGATATTTAATTTGATTTTGTTAGATCTTGTTGGCTGGATTGGCCATCTAGAAAACACTATAATTTACCAACCAAAGAACCTGGGATTGAATACAGATCCTATCCTTTAGATAATATTTGGTGATTTAATTCCAGGCTGTCAATGACCATCAACAGCCTGCCCTCTTTTGATGTGAATGGTCTATGATATTGTTTTACTTCTGAATCTGTTGATTAATAATTGGGTGAACTGACCACTTGCTACTTCTGAATCTACTGATTAATATCATTTGTTGACAAAAAGATGCAGCGACCAAGCTATCATAAATATTTATATTAATTGAAGAGACTTGCCTCTGTTTGTCTTAACAGACTTATATAATTATTATATAATAAAAGATAGTATTTTTACATCTAAAAATAAAATAGCTTGCTTTATTTGTTGATTGTTTGAATACTTTTGAAATTTTTTTATATTTATTATTTTATTATAATATTTATCTTTTTCATATGACAATAAAATATCTCTGGCTATTAAAATAAGTAACTAAAAATATCAAAATAATCCCAAAATGTTTGTTTGAAATATTTATTTTTGAGTTCACATTTTTAAAAAAATAAAAATATTTTGCCAAATATTTTATGAATAAGGAAAGGCATAAGATTATAAAAGTATTGTGAATAATAATAAGTCTAAGAACCTCCTTCATAATTTAAAAGGATTTGCATAAAAATATCAAACTATTTTTGTAAAGAATTTATAAGATTATTGTATTTATATAAAAATGGTTCAAAAGATAGTTAAAGCAATATTTCTCAATCTCTAATTTATTTAGATCTCTTAAATAATAATGTTATTGATATATGAATGACTTTTTTTGCAACATTTGAAAATTCACATCATTAATTTGATGATGATAATATAATCTTAATTATTTATTTATATTTAAAAAGTAGAAATAATATAGTTGAATAATTCTATTGTAAATTGAATATCCATAATAATATCAATATTAAAATTATTGCTGTCAATTAAAAACTTTATTCAAATTTAAGCTACTTTTCTGCTTTTGAGAACATTGATTATTCAAAAAATAAGTTAATTGCAGGATTTATTAAATCAAGATTCCACTGTAAATAACTATTAAAAATATTCATTTTGCTAGTGGCACTTTTGAAATAAATATCTATACATTTTTAAATAATGGTTTAATAATTCTTAAGTTCATTCAATGAAATTGCTTTTATGCTTCTTGCAGTTTAAGAGAATTTTTCATTTGTTAGATTATATTTAAAATTACAATCAGTTAAATGTAGTATGTATCTTGAGGATGCCTATACTAATATATTTTTGAGAGAATTTTAAAATGCTATATATAATGATTATATATCAATAAAATAAAATCATGAATTATATAAGTTCATAAGATCAGCAAAATAATTACATAGTATGGTTCCTTATGAAATAAGAAACCAAAAAATCCTGAACCATTTTTTTTAATGAAAACCATAGTTTTTGAGAAAAATGGATATAAAGTTTTATGGCATCATAGTTTAGTGATTTACATTAATATGATATTTTGTTCTATATAAAGTAGAGTTAGAAATATGAATTTTCAATTGTTTTTTATGGTATTATTAATTTTGTTTTTATTTTTAAAAAAATATATTCATGTAAATCTGTTTGCTAGTAATTGGAAATTTATTCAAATGCATTATTTCTAAAAAATAAATTACCATTTTCAATTCAGTGGAAATTTGTTTTAATGTTCATTAATATTATTATTAAAAATTGAAGAATCAACAATATCAGTTTATAAATTTCTATAGGAAATTGAAGGAATTTATTGAGTAAGATATGATGTCACAAACCTTTTAAGTCTGTTTTTTCAAACTACATTTTGTATTGAGAAATAGTTAAACTTTTGTCTTATTTTTCCCTTGGAATTATACAGTATGTTCAAGAAATAATTTAACACATACAAATTTTAACGAAAAAAAATTTTGCAGTAGTAGTAGTTTATAGTATGAGCTTATTTTTGTCTATCATATCTGTTATTCAATACAATAATCTCTCAATTTACAGAAAGTTTATATTCCATAAAATTTTTGAATATTAGAATTCCAATGTAAAAAACTGACATATAAACTGGGATTTATATATATCAACATGTATAATAAAAAAAATTATTAAATATTTTCATGAAATCTAGGAAAATGAATCTGTCTTACCAGTTTCATGAAATTACATTATTGATATAACACAATAAAATGTTACTTGATTTTTACATTCGAAATCGATTCGATTAATCGATTAATCTGAACAAACTTTGGATTGCAAAGATTGGTGGAAAGGCAAATCATCTGCATTTTAACATGGATAGGATTGTTTCCAATATTAAGCATTGATATATTAGCATATAAACATCAAAAATTTTGAGATTTTTAGTATATTAGAAATTTGCATATATATATATTGTGATGAATTTTTATTTCCATATGAATAAAATATTTAAATATTATAATTTGAGAGATTATTGTACCTTAGAATAATTTAGAGATGACTTCAAATTTCAAAAATACAGGATTAAAAAATTATCAGTTTGCTTGTAGATTTGTCTTATCTTGAAATTTCAAATATCAGAATTTGTAAGAATATTATTAGAAAAAAGTTTTACAATAAATTTTTTGTTGTTTTTGATATAGAATATAGAAAGTATCAACTTTAACAAATTTGGCCAACAGAAGTGAATTTTGGCAAAAATCTTTATTTTATATTAAGATTATTATTATTATTTTAGAAACCAATGAACTTATTAATATGATAAAGAAAAGGAAAGAGATCTATTTTATAACATTTTTTGAGATTTCAATATTATCACACAATAATTAATGTTGATTGGAAATAGTTTAATTTTTTAAATTATTTAGAAGCTAAAATAATAATAAATAAATAATCATATTAGTATGAAAAATATGACTGACTATCATTGGTTATTTAGCAGCCATTTGTATATTACAAACTCAAATTATGCTTGAAAATTCTTCTGAAATATATCATAGATGAAAATCATTTTTCCCTATCACTATTACAATATGTTCTTTCTATTATCTTACGATGAAATGTTTTAACAAACATATATGCAAAAAATTTTAAATCTTAATGTAATTTTGTACAAGAATTCATATTTTTATACTCATCTATTCAAGTGCAAATTTTTGCATTAAAGAAATTTCTCTTTTAAAAACTGTTTGCACAGTGAAATTCATATTTAAAAAAAAAATTTCATTTCTGTATTTATCTACAGTCTTCTGGAATGAGTAGAAATTTTTCTTAGGATTCTACTTCACTTTTTCTCTCCCTGTTATCTGCACTATTCATAAATTGATATATATAAGAATTATGTTTATTTAAGAACTGTTTTTCCATTTATCTTGTTAAAAATGCATGCCAATAAAAAAGATTTAAAATACTCAATTAACAAATTAGTAGCATTATATAAAAATATTTTGTATTAAAGTTTGCGAGTTCTTCATCTTGAACCTGTAAATTTATTAAAAACTAGTTTTAATTCTGATTATTTCATATGTAAACTGTTAAAAAAATACATAGTCAGTCAATTTTATTTGTATAGCTCATTATATATTACAAAAATGATTATAAAATTAAAAAAAAAATCATCTGTAAAAAGGATTTTTTTAATCTATTTTCCTAATTTGATTCAATTTTCAGGTTTTTCTTCTCTGTAGTTTATATTCTAAATTAAGCTCAAGAAGAATAAATTATTTTTCATATAATTTTTCTATTTACTAATTCTTTTTTCTTCTTTTTTTAAGGGTAATCTTCCAGAAGGGTTACATAAACGAATCATGACACCTTTAGAAAAAAGAGGTCGTCGTACGGCTGCTTCTATGCTAGCTAGTGCTCAAGCTATGGGTACACCATCGTCAACAACATCGAGTTTAGCCTTTCCATCTACTTCTAGTATGAGTCCTCTTAGTTTTGCAAATACAGGAATGTTAACAGGTTTCCCAGGCATGAAATTCTTTGTTGATTCAACTAAAAGTAGTTCGACAACTCCTACAACAGCTACTAGTACAACCACTCCTCTATTTCTTCCATTTGGAGGTTTGGCTAGTATGGGTCTTACAAGTCCTCTCTTTGGCTTCCCAGGATTCAATTTTCAGGGACTTGGTAGTACAACTGCCTCTTTAAGTAGTTCAACAACTTTATCTTCTTCAAAAGAAAAACATGAAAAGGAAAGAGATAAAGCTAAGGATGAAAAAGTTTCAGACAGTTCAAATCGAAAGATTAGTAGCACAAGTGAGAAAATATCAGGAACTGGGACATCACAGTCTACTGGAACTGCTAATAGTACATCAAGTTCTCCTTTATCATCTGCATCATCTCTACCTTTTCTTCACTATGCACCAGGACTTCTATATAATCCTTTAGGATTAGGTGGATTTGCACTTTCTCCTAATCTTCCTGCTTCTTTTGCATCATTATCTCAAGCAGGATTGGTAAATGGTTTAGGTAACTTAAGTACATCGGTTACAACAACAACAATGACGCCTACAACATCGGCAACATCTCTCAATACACGAACAACAAATTCATCACTTCTTAGAACTGTCCCTAATCCTCGAAGCAATAGGGAGCCATGTGTCGATAAAAGGTTATCAAGTCACGATTCTGATAATGAAAGCATGAAATCATTTTTAGGCAATCACGAGGAGGAGGAAGAAGAAAGAAAACTGGAGAGTTCTGTGTTAAGTGATAATTTAAGAGAAGATATAAGTGTAAAAGAGGTTAGCAATTCTACATCATTGTTACATTTTTCTAAACCTGTGGAAAAGGCTATCCTTGTTTCAGAAAAATTAGGTAAAAATGAGAGAACTGAAGAATTTGAAGATAAAACAGACAGTTGTAAACAACAAGTAGATTTTCACAATAAGCAAAATGAAAGAATAAGTGAAGATCCTACCTCATTGAATAAAAATACTTTAGAAGAAGAAAAACCATCTTAGTGTTTTTGTTTTTTAACTGTGATAGAATACTACTAGAAATAACAAGAAATATACAAGAAATAAATGCAACTTACTGCCATTTAGCACCTGTTTTGCCAGGGTCATATTGGCATGCTACAGACTTCGTGTTAAAAGGCATGGACGATACCTTATACTTTTTAAATGATTCTCAGAATACTTCATTTACTGAATGTGGAACGTTCAAGAGACAAACTGTGTTCAGATATTAATTTTGACATCTATAATTATGTATTAACTACTGTTGTGCATTTAATTTTTTTGTCTATAGGTAAAAGACAGACTTTGAAACCTCACATTGTGACAAACAGCTTTATCATCTCCCTTATACGGGTTAATTGGGTTACATTTTAGATGAATTGGGATTAGGTTTCTAAATATTTGGCTGTCAAACTAATGTTATTGACTGATTTTGCAGCTGTTCTGCCTAATGTCAAGCTCAAGCACAATTGACATTGGTAAATTTTTAGATATACATTCCTTACAATAGGTTCAGTATTCAGCTGTTTGTACTTAATCATGTAGAGGGCTGTTAGTGAATTATTTATAACAATCGTGTTGTGGTCAGATTGCTGCCAACAGGTAGTTATTGTACTGTTTTGCAGTTTCTTAATTAAGACTTCTGTACATACCAACTATTTTGAAACAGGCAGCTTATTTATTTTAATACAGGACAGATCTTGCTACTCAGATGATCAGCAGCTCAGGCATAGTGCACACTCCCTAATAATTTTGCAGGTGCTTCTGTCAGGAAAAAATTCTCCTGGGTGTGGCATAATTATTCTTAACTTTACCTCATTGCCGATACTAAATGGCGGTAAATACATCGCATCTCCATCCTGCAGATGACTATAAACTTTATTATATTGGTTAAAAAATTGAACTATGTAATATAACTTTGAACAAACCTGCTTTCAGTATTGCCTGTTCTTATCTCCATTCCATGTTGATGGCTGTGTAAAAAAAAAAAAAAAAAAACCTGTTGCAGTTGTTTACTTTGGAATGAAGACATTAAAAAATCTGTAATATTATATCATTGGTATTTTATTTTAAGCTAAGAAATCAAATATGCTATCATTCAGTTATAGTTCTAGAAATTGTGATTGATGGTCTAATAATAAATTTGCAAATAGATTCAAAGAAATCAGGTTGTCCAAAATACATAGAAACATTTAAAATGTTAAGTAGATCAGAATGCATAATTTTGATCATGTTGTTAGATAATGTGTAAAAATTAAACTTAAAATGAATTTGAGGTTTAATTTACTAAAAAGGAAAATTTAACTTGAAAGTTAGTTCTTCCAGTCTTTCAAAAAGAAAAAAATGAAGTTGATCAGTGCCTTCGTCTACTTATTCTTGTTTGACATTTTTGATCCTACCAGATAGGAAATAATTTGATTGAAAAATATCAAATCAACAGTTTTTACAAATAGAGATTAAATATCATATCTTCCCAAATCAACAAAGAGAAGGCATTATTGTTGCCTTTATCCTTCTGTAAAAATTTTTAAACAAAACTCCATTCATGTATAATTTCAATTCCATCTCAGTGGTAATATATGTAAGTGGAAGAATTATGCTTAAAAATAACAGTATTTGTATGACTGGATTAAAATAATCTGAACTTGAAAAACTGATGTTGCTTGTCCTTGCTTCCTGTATAAAGACAATGTGAAATGGCTTTCATCATTTTCTGATCAATGATGATTTACTGCGTGTAAAACATATATGTATATATAGGTTTATAATTAGCTCATTTTCTATTATTATTATTATTATACAGTACTTCATTATGAGATTCTTATCAATTAGGCCAGAAATATATATTGCCAAATTAATAGATTTAAAATAACATTGCTTCTAACAGTTTCATAATAAGAAGAAAATATATAATATATTGACCATCATTCACATTTTCAATCTGTATCAAGATCTGAATATAAGTTTATCATATAATTTAATTACCTGACAGAAAAAAAAAATCATTATTCAAAACGGTATTTTTTCATACGTTGTACTGATATAATATACATAATCATGATAGGAGAGCATAAAAATTTTTCAAGATAAAAATTAATTAAAATCGCGACATAAAATGGTAATTAATCTAACAACATTACTAGAAATATCTTAAAATTCATTGCCATATTTGAAATAGGAGTTTAAGTTGAAAGGAAAAAATCATTAATGATATATAAGATCGTTATTATAATAAAATATTAAGCATAAAAGTTTAAAATAAACTTTTGAGCCTCTCAGTAATCAACTCCATTTTGTATAAATTTCTGAATATTACTAGCCAAACACGTGTCTCCACCAAACTGTTCTCGAGTATTAAAATTGAGAGATTTACAAAAAATGGAATTAGTCTGATTGAGAGGCTCATTTAATATATATTATCAGTCTAGGAATCGGTCACACCAAAAACATAAATGTGAAAAATGGCCAAGTTCTATTCTACTAGTTTGTTTGGTCACCGTTTTAGATCTCTACTCTTTTGAGGGCCAAACAAACTAATAGAATAGAACTTGGACCATTTTTTCATATTTATGTTTTTGGTGGGATAACTAATAACTTGATTGCGTAAAATATACTTTTTAAAATGTATGAATGATATGATTATATACAGGGCTGGATTTAGATGAAGAGAGGCCCTAGGCTATTCCACTTGCGAGGCCCTTCCACCCCCTTTAATTTTAAAAATCAGATGATAGATAATAATGAATTATATGTTAAATGCGATATGTTGTATTAGTACAATTTATTTGTATTATATGAAATCACTTTCAAATACTCATAGTCGATATACACTATAATACTATAAACAAATGAAAGTATTCGAACTATTGAGGGCGACATCTCACAACTTCATGAATAAATTTCTGAAAAATAAAAACTTACTATTAACACGTGTTTCATATTACTAAAAATTTAGATTATGTATATTACTAAAAATTTATTTCACTTTTTTAGGTTTCGGAGAACAGGAAATGACATTGCTTTTTTGTACGTAAATAAACAACTCTCGTCGATATTGAGTCTTGTTACCGTTTCGAGAAATATACAGTGTACTAAAATAACAATGCAATAAATCAATTAAGGTGTTCGAATGTTTAATAGTAGCTACATATTTTTGAGCGTAAAATTTAATTATTAATTTTATTAACTCAAATGTAGACCTCTCTTGATCTTGAGGCCCTAGGCTGGAGCCTATTTAGCCTATAGGAAAATCCGGCCCTGGCCACTGGTTTGTGTATCTCCATTAATAATTCTTAAACTAATTGTTGAATTTTTACAAAATTCAGTCAGCATATTGTACCATTACAAGTAAAATTTCATCTTTAAATCTGTAAGCTATAATGATTTTAAAATATCAAATATTCAATTTTTTGTAGATATTCTCTTAACTTTATTTTCAATTATTTAATGAATTTTTATAAAATTTAGCAGAATAATCAAGTCAAAGAAGGGGATCATGATGATGCATCAATTAACCATATAATTTCATATACTTGAAGGACTTCTGAGATTTCTCCTAATTATCGTTTAACTATTTGATTTTTATGAAATCCAACAATCTTGTCGCATCAATAAAATTGAAGTAATATTAATTGATCTGTAGCATTGTCCAAACTGTGAAAATTCAATCTTTTCAGGTTTTCCTCCGATAAAGGTAAAACTGCCAACTGAAAGAAAAAAGTCGGAATTCCACATCATCTTCATTAAGAAGAAATCTGAAAAGTTTAAATGTCCACGATTTGGATGAAGCTGTAAGTTAATTGATCTTACTTCAAAGTCAACTTAAATGGTCTATTTAAATTGACTTTGAAGTAAGATCAATTAACTTATAGCTTCATCCAAATTGTGGACATTTAGATCTTTTGACTTTTTTTTTATCTTTTCTTCCTAATTGAAGTGATATAAATCTTCATTAAGTGATCTAAGAAGTATCTTTCAATAAGGAGGCATAGTCAGCCGGATTGGCCTCATAGAAAAACTTCGGTTTTCTATTCTGGAGGACTCGAGTTTGAATCTCGGGTCTCACCTCTTGAAAATATTTATCATGGGGTCCGGGCCCGGTCCGTCGATCCCCGTCCTCCAAAATCCGGCTGACCTCAAAATACTAAGTTGCGGGGCTTGTTTCGCCCCGCAACTTAGTATTTTTACAATGTGGAAAGTGGCGTCATTTATTGACAAAAAAAAAACATAAGAAGGCGTACTTGATTGGTCAGTACGCTTCCTACTTTCATTATTTTTATGTATTATTAGAGTCTGGATGATCAGTAGTTCAACTACTGATCATCTAGGATTTAATAATACATGAATTTCTAATAGAGGTCCATGTCATCTCCATTTTTGGGATTTTCCTGCAGATTGATGACATATTTTAATCGAACATCTTCAATCATACTAAATAAGTGGACATGTTTAAAAAAAGTCTGTTGTTTTTCTAATTATTGCGAAACTGCTGTCTAGGAATGCAACATTATTAGCAAAAATTGAGATTTTCATTATATTATGCATTAATTGCGTGCCATCGCGTGAAACGGATTATAAGGAATTTCAATTTTTCTTTATCATCTTAAGTTTAAAAAACCAATTTTATATATTCATCAGTTTATAATATACCCTAAACCTAATATTAAAGTGTATATTTTATAATTACAGTAAATTTTTTTTATCTTTTCTTTTTCAAAGTTGAAAAAACGATATTTAAATTATGTGTGTATCACTGAGCATGATAAATCACGTAATTACTGTTATTGCGATCCATTAGAGAATATATCTTATTGAAAATAATCGATATTAGCTCAAAATTATTGACATAATAAGTAAAAAAATGTTCACAAAGTGTGAGGCAATATCTTGATCAAATATCTAAACTGATATACAGTAGATCTCCATATAACACGGATTCCTATAACTCGAAGAAAAAATTGTAACAGTATTACTATCACGCGGCTATACTGTGTTATACTAGTCTCATGAAAACAATGTAACTCGTATAATGCTGAATACAATATATCCATATAGTTCGTATAACACGGATTCGTATAACGTGGAAAGTAGCTCCCGTATTATACACGCTCAACTATAGATTAGTGGAACTTATGAAAGAATTAATTGCATCAAAACTCATCAAAACAGTATGATGCATGATCCAATTTTGATCGATTTTCAAATTTCAATGAAAAAAAAAATTAATGAATCGATTACGCTATCCTTTCCAATATTCGAATTCAAATTGAGATTATGATTATGATTACTTCAGTATTTTTGCAACCAAAAATACTGAAGTAACTTCATATACTGTATATTATAATATATTTCACAATTAGACCAATTAAAAGTTTCTTATTTCACAGATTTTAATGAAAAGCTCTAATTATAAAGCGAGGAATTTTCGATGTAATCGTCGCCATCTTGAAGTACTGCTATAATATGCTAACTAATTATGTAATTTTATATTATATACGTTGCTAGATCATTTTCCTATCATATTTCTTAAAACTATTAAAAAATTTTTGAAATTTCGTGAATTTGAAAACAACATTTCAAGTTCGTAAAATCTTTTAATAAAATATAGATTTTTTTTATTACATATTATAACGAAATTAAGGACAATTTACATGCCGTGCGATTTTTACACGTTTTTCATATTTTTTTGGAAATTATTTTCAACTAATTAATTTCCATTTAATTTGGAAAGAATTCAAAATTATGAAATTTGGACCATTATTACATTAGTAACAATGAATCGATTTCCATCACTTTTAGCACACTTAATCCTATAATTGAATCTTTATTAGCGTGTATGAATATCATTCAAATCAAGTAATATTTGCATAGGATATCTTTTTTTTAACAGTCAACCAGCAGAGATATATAATCTAATATTGGTGATTTTAGATAATTTTAATTATCTTCAGGCTCGAAAAAATACATGCGAATTTCATTCAAATTGGATACTATTTACAGGAATTATCGTACTGATTAACGACGGATGATAAAATCTGATTCATATATAACAGATTCTTAAATGCAACGAAAAAAATTCCGGCAGAGCTCTCCTATAACTGGCAATAACATATTATACGAGCTTTATATAGCCTACGTGGTTCGCATAACACGGATCCATATAATGCGAAACGTATCTCCCGCGTTATACGGGGTCAACTCTAATCCTCTTTATTCTATTTTGCAATGAAAAAGTTCAAAAAGCTGTAAAATCGAATAATGAAAAGCGACACATAATATGATTAATCGATTTTAAATTTTATTGTCAATTTTTATTTTCGTGTTATAATCTATAAAATTTTATAACTGCAACTGATGGTAACACAGAATATAATATATCTGCCATTATTGTACAGCCAAATATCACTTTTATATCATCACTGCCACAACTTTTATATTTTATTGTTCTTTATAGAAGCTGAAAAACAAATATAGGCTCTCCTCTACTTACTAATATAATTCTTACTTAAGTATTTTGTTCGTAACTCAGGTATTGCTGTTATTTTGGTTGTAAAAATATTGAAGTAACTTCATATACTGTATATTATAATATATTTCACAATTAGATCAATTAAAAGTTTCTTATTTCACAAATTTTTATGAAAAAGTTCTAATTATAAAGCGAGGAATTTTTGATCTAATCGCCACCATCTTGAAGTACTGCTATAATATGCTAGCTAATTATGTAATTTTATATTATATAGGTTGCTGGAGCATTTTACTATCATATTACTTAAAACTATTGGAGAATTTTGGAAATTTCGTGAATTTGAAAACAACATTTCAAGTTCGTAAGTACGAATGTTCGTAATTAGAGGAGCACTTGTATTTCACTGCATACGCATAGTAAATAATTATAATAAAGTAAACGTGACTCTATATCGCATTTTTAGTGTGAATAGCATTTTTTATAATCATCCTGTTTCGCACGGAATGTAAATTATCCTTAATTTCGTTATAATGTGTAATAAAAAAAAATCTATATTTTATTAAAAAGTTTTATGAGTATTATAAACTTTATTAATGGTTTTTCGTATAAAATCATGGTTTGTTTAAACAGAGAATAATTCTTTCTTTTTTTTTAGATGGAGAAAATAAAAAAGGAAATCTTTATTGGTACCATTTTAGAAGAATTGATTAACGTATTTGGATAGGATTTTGTTCCTTTTCTGGAATAGTTGAATAAAGAATTTATCAAGAATTTTATTTTTATCTTAAAAAAATGAAAGATTCACTTATTAAAAATTACAAATGCAAATAAATAACAGATAACAAAAAAAGTAGATTAATTAAATTCGCTTGTTTTACGATTGGGAATATATTTGTCGAGTTAAAAATTTTGTTTAACACACAGAAAGAAAAAGAAAAAAATATTGATTAATTTTTTTGAGTTCAGTTGTTCAGTATTAAAAATTTTATATTTCAACACTGTACCTGTTATATGGTTAGAAAAATAATTAACAAAATTATTTAGAGTAATATCTTTTAAAAGATTTGGTATCACGAATCAAATTGTTTAAGTTTAGCTACATTTCAAAAAGGTAAATTTAATGTTTGTAGTTTAAAATTATGAATATTAAAAATTATTCCATCAAAATAATCTTCAATGTAATGGCCTTTATATTAAATTTCACGAAAAAATCTATCAAGGTGTTCAAAAGTTATTAACATGAGATGTTTGAATGTCCGCCATTTTTAAATAGTTGAAGTTGAAGGGGTTAGAAACATCAGCACAAGATACCCTTCAATGACAGAATCCTTCTGCTAAATTTCACTAAAATTCAGCATGTAGTTCAAGAGATATTAATGAATACGGTATTTCAGCAATTTAAACTTCCACCATTTTTATAGTTGAAGATACAGGAAAGTTAAATATCCGGAACGTTATTATAGTTGAAGTAAAGTTTATTAATGACAGAATATTTTTATAGGATTTCATAAAAAAAATTAGCAAATAGTTTAAAAGTTATAAGTAGAAGATATACAGACAATGTAATGTAATAAGTAGAAGGCAAAATGATAGGTAAAGCAATGTTATAAGTAGAAGACATGCAGACAGGTAATGTTATAAGTATAAGACATGCAGACAGGTAATGTTATAATTAGAAGACATACAGATAGGTAAAGCAATGTTATAAGTAGAAGACATGCAGACAGGTAATGATATAATTAGAAGACATACAGATAGGTAAAGCAATGCTATAAGTATAAGACATGCAGACAGGTAATGTTATAATTAGAAAACATACAGATAGGTAAAGCAATGTTATAAGCATTGCATCATTGAGAAAAGTAGATTAATTAAATAAAATAATTTTCCTTGACTTATATTAAATTATTGAAACAAAATAAAACATAAAAGAAAAATTTTTAATTTGTTTATTTATTTTTATCAGATTATAAATATGAATAATGGAGAAAATATGAAAATTTACATCATAAATTTAATATTGAATACATAATGTTTTTGGTTTTCTCGTTTATTTCAGAAAAGAATTAAGTTTTCGAAAAATTAACTATAAGATAAATTTCTCATTATCGAATCAGTTTTCGATTATGAATATTTAAAACAATAATTTCGGAAAAATTTCTTAAGTTATTCAGCCGTTTTCCTTCCCCTTTCGGAGGAAATATTTTTTAAATAAACTAATTCTTATTTTTAATAAAAAAAAGAACGTTCATTTAAATTTATTTTTAGCCAATATGTAAAATATTAACGCATCTACTTAACTTCAAAAAAGTAGTTTTTACGAGCACAAGATGAAAATCTTCAAATATAGCATCTCTGCAATTTTTAACAAAGATTCTATTTTATATAAAAAATAAATATTGTTTTCTATAAGCATCTCTTATTTTTTTTTTTAATATTCTTAACCTACTCTCTCTTTGGAAAACAGGTGTAATAAAATCACTAGTTTTTTGCCTGTATGTTCATGTTTTCCCACTAATAACATCTGTATTAATTAATAGATTTTTATGAAATTCAATACAGATATTTTGCAATTAGGAATGATCTCAATGCAGTGACGTATCAAGGGGGCGGAAGGACCGGACCGCCCCGGGCTTCTGATCAGGGGAGCCTCCGAAGAACAGTAAGTTTTAATGCCCTATTATGTTCCTATATATAGGAACATAAAAGGTATGTTAGGAACATAAAAGGTATATAGGAACATAAAAGGTATGTTATACCCTTTTTTATATTCCTATATATAGGAATATAAAAAAGGGTATAACATACCTTTTATGTATATATAGGAATATAAAAAAGGGCATAACATTTTGTATTGTGATCATTCCAATTAGGGGGCCCCAGGGAGACTTCCGCCCAGGCCTCGATAGCTGTAGGCCCGCAGCTGTCTCAATGCCCCTATCTTAACTCCATAACTTATAATTATTTTAAAATGTTGTACTGTTAAAACTCTTAAGTTTCTTTTAATAAATTTAAACTATTTAATAAATATTTTAAATGATATTCAGTAAAAAGTAGGCTATATGATTTTGATGAACTTTCAAATTTGGAATTTTTAATAACAAATTTACAAAATTAACAGTTTTTTCTCCACAATAGCAACACGTAGATCTAATCGTGTTTTGATTACATGCAACAATAATGTTTACATTCAAAGTTATGTTTTTTACTTATTTCAATCATTTTTTTAGCCTACTTTCTGAAAGAAAAACAGATTTATGAGATAATCGTCTGTATGACTGACCGTGTGTGCCCTCCGCTAATAACTTTTGAACTAATTAGTATATTTTCATGAAATTTGTGGTAATGCTCTGCCTTTGTTACTTCGATGCTGCATCAACTAATTATCTAGTTGCAACTGTTTAAAAATGGCGGATGTTCAAACATATGAGATATTCTCTTAATCAAGAGTCGTGGCAGTGACTGTTAAGCCAAGTACAGTGGTCGCTGTTTGACTCTTATTGCAGGAATCACTACGGACACAAGTACTATCTAACTTAGGACCAAAACTACAGCAAGTAAAATTCAACTCGCTGTAATTTTAGTCCTAAGTTAAATATTATTAATCTATCAATTATATTCGAGAAAAGTACTCAATAGGATACTTACTGCCGAATTTTAAGTTTCGAATCAAATTAATAACAGAACTAAAGCAATTTAAAAATTGCAAAAATTGTCAAAAAATCATCGTTTTTTCCTCTCCTGTTCTCCTTCGCACACACTTCTATAAGTCGCAGAGTTCAATCGATATCAATGAAATTTGGAATCTAATTATTTCTTAGATTACCTGAAGTATTCTGAAAATTTCAGCTCAATTCGGTCAAAGGGAGCAAATGGAGAGTCCGTTTTCCATAAATATTCTCCATATATCGCATTGTTTAACCACTTTTGATCAAATTTAGAATATAGGCAGCTCAATTAATATCACTTGAGAATTTTAGCGCAATTGGACTAAAATTGAAAACTGTAGAAGAGGATGGTTTTTTCTTTCTAGAAATATCTCTATAGTGAGCGTTCAAACAAATCTAAAATATAGATGTTACTTATATTAATTAAAGTTTTTTGAAAAATACAATTTAACAGAGCAAAAATGAAAAAAACAGAAAGTCTTTTCAACACGAACTCTTCAACCTGTAGTATCATTCAATCGATATCGACCAAATTTGATATATGTTTATCATTTTACAAAATTTTTCCTAAGCATTTCGATACAATCGAGTTAAAATTGAAGAAGATATTTAATGATGTATTATCATATTGTTATTAGAATTCTCCTTCAGAAAAATAGTTTTCATCTAAAAAAAATAAATATCTCATCAAAAAAATCTCTTATAAGCTTACCTAAAATAATAAGCCAAGTACAGTATTGAGAAATTAAGATATTTGTTACAAATAAGATTTGGCTATTTTGGCTGACCTTATCGTTTTATTATTTTTAAATCGCATCTAATTTGTAACAAATATTCTAATTTCCTACAGGAAGATGGCAACACTTGCATAGGCCAATTTTTGATAATTTTCGATAAATTCATTTCCAACTCTATGTGTCATTTCCTAAAGTGAACGCTGCATGACAGGATTGGCCTCATGAAACGCTTCAGCTTTCCACTCTGAAGACCCGGATTCGAATCTCGGATTCCACTCCTTGAAAATATTTATCATGGGATCCGGACTCCTCCCGTCGATCCTCGTCCTTCACAATCCAGCTGATCTCTCCGCAGAGGTGGGCAGCCAGTTGAAGGGCTTCTTTCGCCCCTCACTTAGTGTTCTACTAGAATGGAAAGAGGCGTCATCTGTTGAGGAAAAAAAGTGAGCGCTGCCGCCTTTTTCTCTTTTACGAGAAAATCAAATTTAAGTTTTGGCGCACGAATGATTCCTCTTAAAAAACCATCGGCTATGTTCAGCAGACTCAACTGTTCCACAACAGTTGAGTCTGCTGAACGCAGTCAACAAGTAGGCTACCATCGAACCTGTTGAGTGAGGATGTCACGTTTGGTAGCGGATTTCATTTACGCTATTATCCAACATGTTGAGTTGTTTCAAGATGGCTGCCCCTATAGATGTTACTAATCCAAAGGACCAGATAATAATATATAAAGTATACCAAATTAATGGTGTAAGATAGTATTAAAGCACTAGCATTGCTTCGTGAGAATTTAATAGCAAATAAATATCAATCAAATTATAAGAATATAACTGTTCTACGACCGAGCTAAAAATTCAGCTGCTATTACAAATACGGTGTTTACAACGGTTTCCATTTTCTTTCAATAACCTTGCTCCCTGGTTACTACTTGACGTTCAGCAGATACATCAACCGCCACGGCTATAACTCATCTGCTCATTAGAATCCTTGAGTCTGCTGAACGTAATCATTTTGTCGGGTCTTTGATGGCGCTGCGCTAGAACGCGCGCTTCGGATGCTCGAAGTCGTAGGTTCGCATCCTTGCTCTGCAATATTATTTTTGTTATAGATATATAAATAAAAAATAATAATTTATATTTATGATATATGTGAAAATAAGCAATTAATAATTTATCAGTGTCAACTGATACAATGACATGGTTGATGCCAGTGACTCTGGATTGCAAGAATTAATGGATGCGTGTGAAGCGGAGACCGAATTGGAAGATAACGCTGAAGATTTTGATGACAACCTTTCTTTTTCGTAAATAATTGAATAAAATAGCTAGTCATTTTTGCATTTTTTTAATTTTGAGATCTGATTTCTGATTAATTTATCAGTGATAAATTACTAATTGTTTATTTTTATATATAAATATAAAAATTGTTATATATTTATAACAATAAATATTAACAAAAATTACATATTTATTGTTATAAATATATAATTTTTGTTTATATATTTATAACAAAGCTCTGCACTTTTTATCACAAAAAAGTGCAGAGAAATGACGCGAATCTACGACCGCGAGTATCGAAGGTCTAGCGTAGCGACACCGAAGCTCCGACGAGATGACTTTTTCTTCTGAGAAGCGTCATTCTTGCACCAAAACTTAAATTTGAATTTTTCTCGTAAAAGAAACAAAAGCGGTGCAGAGCTCACTTTGGGAAATAATACATAGAGGGGAAATGAATCGAATTTGCCAGAAATTATCAAAAATTGGCACATGCAAGTTTTGCCGTCTCCCAGCGGCGGATCTACAGCTATCGAGTCCCAGGGCGGAAGTCTCCCTGGGACTTCCCCTAATTGGAATGATCATCATACAGTTTTACAGTTTAGTTTATAACAGTATTTCGACACACGCTTATCCACTCACTTTCTGCACATAGAGCCGTATCTATCACCCAGGCTGCCCATGACAGTGTGCTCGGGGCTAGAGGTGTGGAAA
>WUQG02025758.1:0-11230 GCA_011317285.2 Androctonus mauritanicus | reverse complement strand
ACGACATCATCAGAAAAAATTTTTCTCGGAATTTTATCTAGGAAACAACATAAATACGAAAATGAAATATATATATATATATATATATATATATATTTTTTTCCTGATAAATATTCTAAAAATAAAATTTTCAGAATATTTAATATACTATCATGTGCAGAAACAGCAAAAATACAAAATAAGCAAAGATAGTATCCATAATTTAATGCCTGTAATTATCTAATAAACATGGAAGACGATCGATCACTGTCAAAATAATTTGAAGGAGAAAATAAATTCGCAGGAAGTAAACGTTTTGCTACTATGGTAGCACAGAAAAATTTTAATTTACTTTCTGATTTAAAACAATAGAATAACGAGGTCATAAAATCCTCCTTTTTTTTTCATCACTTAGTAGAAAGATAAACTCTTAATTATTTTTTTATTATTCGATACCCGATACAGTAATAAATTATGATGATGATTTTAGATAAAAAAAAAAGAAGAAGAAGAGATATTATTAACTTTAAAATTTTCAAATTATTCTTCGAGCGATCCATCATTATGCATGTTTTTAATACCAGTAAAAGGTATTGAAGAAGATTGATCGAAAAATTGGTAAAAAAAAAAATCAACAAATTCTTAAAATTTTAATCTTTATTAATATGCGAAAGATTGAAGAACTTAACGAGTTTAAAGTAGATTACTAGATAAAAGTTTCACTGAAGAAAATTAAACAGATTGACTTAATTAAATCTCATCAGGTCCTGTTAGTAAGATTTCGTTGAATGTATGAAAATTAAAGATTTCTACTGAATTTTCTTGTTGAAAGGATTATTTAAGTAATTTTATTTGTTTATTATGATTATGTGAGTGTTTTTTTTTTATCATCGCATAAAAGTTCTTTAAAGCTATTTTTATCTTTCTTTCTGTTTCTTGGGGATTATTATTAACGTTTCCGATCTTTTTTTTTATGTTTTATTCTCTTGAGGACTCTTTTTGTTATTTTAGAAAACAAAATAGAAATTCTATAGCACAGTTTGCAAAAAAAGAAAGAAAAATATAACATCCTGAACGGAATGGTGAAAGAAGAAACGAATTTTTTATTTATTTATTTATTTTTTATCTTTGCATGTCAGAATTAATATCAAACTAAATTATAATATTGACGGATAAAATCTCGCCTTGCATGGCATAAATTTTTTATTTTTTTAAATTGATTATTCGTATAAATGTTTCTTGCAGAAAGTTTTCTGGCATCATTTCAAATCAGTAAAATTTGATTTGCTTACCATTCGCAGTTTTACGACTTCTGTATAATGTTTCATCTGTCAGATTTTTGATTGGCATCTCTGATACGAATCTTAATCAGAAAATTAGGCAAGAAAACGGCAAGAAAAATATGTCGAAAAATAACGAATCCCACACACACACACACACACGATAAGAACTTCATTCAAAATCTAATTTTTTTTATGATAAGAACCATAATTTATTCCATAAGAAAACTGTGTATATGTTGCTGAAATATATGTTTTATCTATTAACGACTTATAAAATGTTAAAAATTCACCGGAAAATGAGAAGTCCGGAATGCTTATGGTTATTTTCATCAGCTGCCAAAGTATTGTTTCCATCTCATCTCCTTCTTCCTACTTTATCCTCCACTGCTTCACGAAAAAAATGAACTTTCTCTGATCAGAGAAAACTAGTAAGGTTTCTTTTTTTTATGATAGAAACTTTTCTCATTTTAGTAAGTTAGCAATAGTCTAAATAAATTTTCATTTCGGCTTAGCTGGAGTAAATCCTTAGAGTATTGCTTTCGTCATCTCGGAGGTAGTAATGACTTGTTGCTATGGTAGTTGAATCGACTTCAAGCTCATAATTCCTGTATTTTTGCAGAAATAACTAATTTTAATGTTAACGTCGATTGGGCAGTTAATGGCGTGCGTATTATCTTTAAGGAATTGTTACCATTTATTATTATTATTTTCGAAAGTATTGAGAGAGAAATTAATAATAAAATGGGAGAATCGATTATTCCATTAAAAGTTTTAGTAAAAAATTTTTGTTTGTAGTATTTTAATGTTGTTTAAGATAAAATTTTATATTTAAAAAGTAGTTTTTCTCAGAAGGAAACATTTGTAGTACTTCATAGAGTAACATATGATAAATATTCCTATCCTGGTAACGTAAATCTCTAAAATGTTTATCATTCTTAGCATGTGAGATATCAAGTAACGGAAGGATATATTTCATTTAAGAATCTTCATTTTGACAATATATTTCCATTGACGAATGCGAATGCATTAATAATTCGGACTAAAAACACATTTTGGACACTCACCAATGGAATAATTGCCATGATTGGAATAGTTTGCGAAGGAATGCACGAAAGGAGGAAACGATGCGGAATTCCGCCATCCTAAACAAGTTTTAATTAACTTGTGAAGTTAGATAAATTAATAATTCAAAGTTTGGATATGGAAAGATATCAATCAGGATCATTTTGAATAGTTTACAAAATATTCTATTTAATACTCCATCATCTGAAAAAGAATTTTTCATTCATTCTCAGAAGTTGTATTAAAAAATCATCGAGATCTTACTCCATCAGAATGTCTTGTATACATTGTATCGATTTTATTTATGGGCGGTTTTATAGCTGGGCTTTTTACTTATTAAAATATTAATTAAAAAATAATTGAGATAAGTATCTGTGTTACTTTAATTGCTTTTATGAAGTGAAAACGTTTTATTCTTAAACGTGATTAAATTTTACAGCGTATAAATGTTTTAATTGTGAATATCTTTATTAAATTAAAAAAAATTGTTGATGTTTTCAGTAAAAAATGTAATCTTGATGTATTTTCAAAGATTCATCCGGCTCATCAATTAGTTTTCATATATTTTGTTTATCAAATTATCTTATAACCGGCATTTGTTTTTATATGATACCATATGTTTCGTAATCACAAAAGTATAACGGTTCTTCTTCTTTCACAAATCTTGATTGTCCTATTCAAATGGGGTCGGCATTCTTTATTCTAACTCCTCATGCTCTTCTATCTTTGCTGTCCTCTTCCTTCAGTCCATCCTCATCTTCTCTATCCATCTAATTCTAGGTCTAACTCTCCTTTTCTTCATGTCTATAGTCATTTCCTCAACATTCTTCCCCACATATTCCTCACTCCTTCTCTCTATATGCCCAAATCACCTTAATCTTTTCCCCTGGACCTTCCTATAACCGGGTCTACTTTAATTGTACCTCTGATGAAATCTTCATGGAAAAATTTAGTTTGGTTTTCATAATGATTCACATGATACCTCGTGAACAGTTCTTATCTTTATCATGATGGTTTACAAACTCAAATCTTTAGCATATTTGTTGCTCATGTCTTATGAAAAATTCGTAGATTTATTATTATATTTTTTACAATAATCTCAACATCATTACAATGATTTACTAATAATTCTTGGCTTTATTTCTTTCTTCTATGACTCATAAATAGCGATTTTCTTTAATGTTGCTCGTAAATACTTCTAAATTCAATGGCTTATAAACAAGGCTCAACTTAATGGCTGGTGGACAGCTATCAACTATACATATGCTCATAACGAAAACTGTAAAATTTAATAGCGTTACTTCACTAAAAATTCCGATTTCTTGTTCATTCTTTAGGTAAACCTTAAAGACATTCAATAAAGAACTTCTAGTTTAATGAGCATTTCTTATCACGATCTAAAACCATAGATTGCTATCGGGTCGATGTATATACTAGTGGGTATTAAAGTTGCTTATTAGTTGGATTACAGTAGAAATCAGATATTTTAAACGGATAATTAAATTAAAAATTTGAAAAATAAATTTCTTTTATAGGTAAAACGATGAGTTTAATCGTCTTAAGCGTAATTTTTTCTTTATTAAAATACTGAATAACTTTCTAGTTTTTATATTGATAAAGCGGAAGTTAACATGAGAAAGAGCGTTATTTTACATATAAAAACCAGTAATTCACTTAAAATAATGACGATATAAAATAAAAATAGAGAATAAAACTACTTAATGCAATTTAAACAGGAACAATGTAAAAATTTCTGGAAAATTCATGCAAAAACAAAAAAAAAGTCTTCATTATCTCGACTTTCTTTATAAATTGGTTGGTTATATGAGCTTCTCCAAGTAACAATTAATCTACCCTTATAACACGAAAAATAATTTTTGTTAGTTATCTAACAGGTAAAGTTTTTTCATGGTTGTTTTTCTTACAATAAATTAAAATAATGGAAACTTGAGTACCAAGAGAATAGCTCATGTTTATCACCATTATTATATTTTTGTATAACTATTGATTTAATGGATAATTTTAATCAAATAAAGTAAATTATAAAGCATTTTAATGACATAATTAATCAAAAAGTTAGTAAATAATTAAAATGATGAGAGTTTGCCAGATATAATAGCATGTAAACAATTATATATTAGTTATACATTGATGAATCTTTTGAATTTTGTTGATAAATGTTTAACTTGAAAGGTTTTAGTATATAATATGATGTAAGTAAATCAAGGAAAAAAGCTAGAAGCGCTATTTATCTTCGCTAGCTCGATCAACAGATGTGTAACATTCAATTGTCAGTCCTTTCCATCATAGAAAATTGAATAGAATTTATTCCAAATCCGAAGTGAGGTATAAATTTTTTTGTCATAAAATACCATCCAAAATTTTTTGTAAACTGAATGGTGGAATATTTTCTTCATCATTCACCTTTTCAGTAGCCATAACTCTTTCTTCCTCTTCTGTTTCCTCTGTAACTCTATATATATATATTCGCCACGTTAAATGTAAGAATATCACATACTCTTCAATCCTTCTCGACGAGATGCAAACAGTGAGAAGGAAAAAAAAACGAGAGTGATTTCTGTAAAAAACGAATATCTTTCTCTTTCTAGATCAATATCGTTACTGCAATGCCACTTGGGATGGACTCTCATGTTGGCCCACTACAGCAGCAAATGCTATCAGCACGATATCTTGCTTCGGAGAACTGAATGGAGTTTTGTACGACACGTCACGTAAGTTTACGATTTTCTAACACGTGAGAATTTTTGTGGTTATGTTATACACGTTTTAAAATATTTAATAGTTGGATATTTTCAGACATTCTTCAGTTCTGTACGAAGAGAAACATATTGGTAACGCGTGGTTTAATTATTGAGTAACTTAATTATTATTGATAAAAAAAAGTTATAAGATTGCAGGAAGTGTCGATATTTAACATCTCGTAGTGACTGAAGCAGGTGGAATCTATTCATTAATGGGAAAATTCCTAATCCTGGGAAGATGAAAGTAGTCATCAGAAACACTTATTTGCTTCTTAGTTGTGCTAATACTTAATTCTGTTTTACTTCTTCTCCAATTGATTAATTCTTTCCGTGTTAAAAGCCTCAACGAAGGATGCACTTAAATATCGTCGCTTCTGTTAAGATTCTAGTTATATTCTCTAACTAATAAACAATTAAATCCTCCTATCGAAAAAATTTATCTCTATAAATCCTTAAAATGCGATCTGTGAGTGAGTAAAAATGTCTTCAGCGCTATTTCTTGTTTTCTTTAGTTTAATGCTTTAATTTTTATTTATTTTATCTGCACTTTTGGATAAAAGTATTTCAAACCTTCTTTTGTTTTAATACATAAAAGATGAAGAGATAAAAGTTATAAAAGAAAAAGATGAAGAAGTTTAATTTGGACGGAATCGCTGAATAATTTGTATAAAAGAAAACATTTCGTGTAATTATTTATCATGCACATAATTTTATGTTTTGCTACCATTATGCAACTTAAAAGTTTAAAAATTAGAGAGAAAAGTGTCATTTTATCCGTTACGCTCTATAATCCGATCTCTTAGCTGCATACTTTAGTATAATATGCTTAATTAACAAAGCATGGAGATAAAAATTAGATTTGATTTAAATATATTGTTTTCATTACTTAACGTGTAAAGGAGAGAAACGTCACATTTTATCCGTTATTCTCTATAATCCGGAAAATTCTATAATCAGGCATCTTAGCTGCATACCGCATGTGCTGAGCTAACATAACATGGCATGAAGATAAAATTGGACTTGATTCAAATATTTTTCCATTATTTAACCTGTCGACTAGAAAAACGTGACATTTTATCCGTTATTCTCTATAATCCGGAAGATTCTGTAATCCGGCCTCTTAGCTGCATACTGCATATTCTGAGCTAACATAACCTGGCATGAAGATAAAATTGGACTTAATTCAAATATTTTTTCATTATTTAACGTGTCAACGAGAGAAACGTGACATTTTATCCGTTCTTCTCTATAATCCGGAAAATTCTGTAATCCGGCCTCTTAGCTTCATACTGCATATGCTGATCTAACAAAACATGGCATGAAGATAAAATTAGACTTGATTCGAATATTTTTTCATTATTTAACTTTATACTGATTTTCTGTTCGAAACATGTCCTTTTTTTTCTAAATTTTATAAATTATACGAAGGTTTTTATATTTATTATCGTTTAAAATGTCCAAGAGTAATGTTCAAATAATATTTTAAAAAATAACATAAAATCTTTACTCTATTTTCTATATAGAAAATGCAAGTCGAGGTTGCTATAGTAATGGAACGTGGGAAGAAAAATCAGATTATTCCAGTTGTAAACCACTTATGATAGAAGAAGGCATCTTCCAAGTAAGTTTCTTTTAACATTAAAAATTATGTACTATTTTATCTTAATGTAATTTTTTTTATTTATATAAAAACTCTATCGCGTATGATTATCTAAAGCAAGAGAGATCAAAGCTGAAATTTCCACTAAAATATGCAGTGATGGCATCTTCGATAATTAGTACAAAATAAATAATAATAGCATTTATTTGTCTCCCTTAATGGAAAACATTATTATAGATACTTTAAAAATAAATTTACTGTTAATTTTAGGAGAGTATAATGTAAGGTAACTCGGGAGAAGACAAAAGTGGGGGGAAGATGAGAGTTCCAAAAGAAAAAAGGAACCAACAGAAGAGAAAAAGAAAATCGAGTTCGTCATATATCCTCTTCAATTCAGATATTGTGGTAGGCAGTAGTGATGGCGACGATGTTGAATATCAGGATTTTTGTGTTGAGTGTAAGGGGTATTATTATAATAAGGAGGGTCCAAAATGTGGCTTGATTGAATGCATTAAATGCAAGAAATGTCTGCATGAAATTTGTAGTAAAGACAATTCTACTTGCAAAAAATGCTAGGGAATAGTGTGCTTTCTTCCATTCTTGTTTCTTTTGCAAGTGTCATATACATATAAAATGTTCTTTTTTCTGTGTTTTTCTCTGCTCTTGTAAATCTCATGTGTTGTGCCATCTTCCCCAAATGGTGGGGAAAGTTATCAGTTTTGTTTCATTTCGTTTAATTGCCTTTTTACCTTTACAGGTTCAAAAAAATCATTTTTTATTTTCCCAGTTAACTAAATAAACAAGATATATATTGATGTAATTTACATATTTTTTTATACTCCACATGTTCATGATAAATAAAATTATCTTTAACTATGCCATCTTTCCCGAGTTACCTTATTTAGGAGCGAGTAGAAATTTTTATCATCAAAATTTGCTCTGCTGTTTAGTAAAAAAGCAATTACATGATACGAAACAAATAATACCATTTTATCTTTAATAAGAATACATTAATATTGTAAAGTACTTATATTTTCTAAAAGAAAAAAAAAACTGCTTATTTTTAAGTAGAGAAAAATTACTTCAGTCTTTTGAGAATTTTAAAATTTCAACCGTATACAAGTCATAGAAGAAGAACATTAAAGAATAATATTGTGCACGAATAAAATATTTATATAGTTCTTCTTAATGTTGCCCTAGAGATACGCCGAGAAATTACGAAAATATTCTTTCAGATATTCATTTATCCACCAAATTTGTTTTCTTATAGAAAATATATAAATGCTCAGCGATGTTTTTTCATCAAAAATTTTCATTATTCTATATATACGAAACGTTACTCGTGAATGTAGTTTATTCGTAGAAACGTAAGGAAAAAATATATATACATAATCTAATGAAGTAAAGGTAGATATCAAAAAGATGAGTTTCGAAAAATTTTTACTCTTTTTTGCTATTTTTTTACTCTTTTTTGCATTAAATGAGGAAATAGACGGTTGCAACAACAAAATCGATTGCAAATAAAAGAAGTCATACAAAAAGAAAATCACCGAGTATTGTGTTGTAGTTCAATATTATGGATAATTAGTGCTTATTATCCAGCTCTGTAATGTGGATAATGATAAGATGTACCTAAAAAAGTAACAAATTTATTTTTGAAAAAGAAGAAACAAACTTTTTTTTAGTGTGTATCAGGAAGATGATTGTATTTATTTCAAAGAAAGTTTTCATTAATCAGTGGAAATTTATCCGTAAAGAACGTTTATATCCTTCTAAATGTACTTAATTACTTTAATCAGTTAGGTATTTAATTGTTACTAAGAATATCGAATTAATTATCTAACTCGAGAACATTTTATTGAACCAAAAAATATCTTCTTTTAATTTTTTTTTATCCCTCCAAGACTGTTAAGATGCCACATAGATTTAAAGAATCATAATTTCTAACCACTTTAATTTTAAAATCTTGCGATACAGCATCGCTTAAGAGAGATTTTTTAAAATTTCATATAAATTGTCATTGTCTGTGGCAAAATCAATATTATTTGTGAAAGCTTATCTAACATTTATCTATGACTTTTAATGATTAATGATCTACTTGCAACAATGGTTTCGAGAGAATAATTTGTATCGAAGTTATCGTTGCAAAGTGTGAAAATCAGTAATCTATAAACATGTTGTTATCGAAAAGTGGATAATCCATATTTTGTTAAAATCTTTCTTGTAATATATTATTTTCCACTTACACGCGAGTCAGTTTGTGGTTTTTCGTATCATCAAGCTCGAAAGAAGTTAAAAATTTCGTATTTAAATGGATTTATTTGAGAATTTCTTAAGAAATCTCTAAGAAGACAAGATAAACTCGAAAGTTATCGGATGAAATTACGCAAATTAATTAAATGCGGACTTTTACAGTGAAGTGGAATGTGAAGAACTCGCACGAAGATAACGTGACATCATTAATGAAGCGATAATAGTGAATCATTCGCAATTAAGTAATTATATTGTAAATTTTCATCAGAAAGAATAAATTATATACATAATCGATTCGATGATATTTATGCATTCGCTGGTATCAGAGATCGTTGCGATAGTTTATTATCGATTTTTCTGTCAAAGACCCGCTTTGCAAATATATTATCATTTTAGTTTCTATTTTAGTTAATCCCCTAGATACAATCGCATTAATGCACGTCATAAAACAAAGCCAAGTTATTACTCTATTAATTTTTTTTAGCTGACAAGAGACCAATGTCATTTCTTCGGTGAATAATGAAGAAAATCAATCTCCGGATTTACGAATTAAGAAATTTTTATCCTCCATTTATTGAAGTCAGTTTAAGAAGATTACCGAAAACAATCTTTTCGACAAAGAGAATTAAATATTACGCGAAAACGTGTTAAAGAAACATGAAAGAATATAATTAATTTTCAATATAGTAACGCCGATTGCCGCGGTTATGAAGGATAATCAAGAGAAATGAATTCCGAATTTATGTATTTTAAAGAGATACGATTCTCTTTCAGGGTCTTTGGGACGTGAAAGAAGCCTCTACCATATATTTTGTAGGGTATAGCATATCCCTTCTGGCAGTGATTGTAGCGTTGGGAATATTTCTTCACTTCAAGTAAGTTTTTTTTCATATTTAAACGGAATTTTTATAGATATTCAAATATATCATTTAAAAATCTGACATCTTTTCTAAATCCTCATGAATACTAAAAATAGAATGTTTACATACAAATAATGAATTTTCTTCGCGTAACATTGAAAGACATCGAATCGATACTTAAAGAATTATTATTATTATTTAAATATAATTTTAAAATTTATACGATGGAACTTATTCACGAAATTAATCCCAACAAATAAAAAAGTTTTTCAGTTATCTAAAACTCATTACGTTTAATAAAATTTTAGTTTTTTATCTCGTTAATTCATTATTTTTATCCGAGAGATGTACAATGCCGTTGAATCTCTAGAGAAGATAGCGATTTATTTTTATTGTTTCAAATCATTATGCTAAAAATTTTATACAAGACTGAATAAAAAGAATTTTTCTCGATTATTTTAAACAATAACAGGAAAAAAAATCAAACAATTTTTTTTTTACAAAGGAAGATAATTATAACTGGATATATTATTATTATTATTTTTCTTTTCTTTCAAGGACACTCATAGTTTTCGTTCTTTTAATTTCTTCAGAATATTTTGCTTTTTTGATAAAAATATCTTTTTTTAATTAGTTTAATTTTTAGTAATCGGAACGATTAAGAGAAATATTTTTGAAACAATCGATAAGGATGTTTATCCTTTAGTTCTATTTTACTCTTTTAAACGTCAGCGAAGATTGCGATGTTTCCGTCTAAGAATGTTAACAATCATAAGATGTAACTTTGTTTACATGGTTTCTGTTATTGAGTACAAGATACATAAATTTAATATTGGTTTTAACTACTGTTAATGATTATGCTAACTAATAGCATTGATTATAACAGCTCATCCCAAAAATAATAACGTTTTTAGCATTAAGTTTTGAAAGGATATAAAAGATAAATCACTTGCTAATTTAATTAAGTATATGTTCTCCATTTAAATCATTAACACTCTTCAAACATTGTGAAAGCTTTAAAAATTCATGTTTAGACAAGCGGAAACATGTTTAAACAAGTACAGTATGAAGGAGATATTATAATTGATATAATTGTAAAATACTTTAAGAATTTTTCATTATCACTTCTCCTGAAAGTATTATAGAGATAAGAGTATGAAAGATATAAAGGGATGAAAATGTGCAAAAATTTTATATTATCCATTGTTTGAACTCAAAGAAAGTAATGTCCATTCCTTTGCTTTGAAAGTAATGTCCATTGCTTTCAAAGCACTGGACATTACTTTCCTCAAAGTGATAGAGATAGAGATTCCTGATAGTGATAGAGTTATAGAGATAAGAGTATGAAAGATATAAAGGGATTAAAATGTGCAAAAATTTTATATTATCCATTGTTTTAACTCAAAGAAAGTAATGTCCGTTCCTTTGCTT
>WUQG02025747.1:0-11230 GCA_011317285.2 Androctonus mauritanicus | reverse complement strand
ATATGTAAATATATATATATATATATAAAGCAACTTTTTTTTGTCTTCTGTGATTTAATATGAATGATAGAATAATAATGTCGATTTTTATAGAATACCCAACTTTTTTGCAATTTTTACTCACCGTTTCATCCTTACCAATTAAAGAGGACTGATCGCACGATAAATCAATGCTGTCTGGTCAACCTGTGCTGTTCTTCTAGTACTGATTGCGGCCCGTGTAAGTCGCAGTTTACCACTGGGCATGCGCAGTAGAATTAGGACCGGATATAAAAAAACCTACTTTTATTCCGTATTCGCTCGATTTTTTATTTTTTATTCAACTGATAAACACGAGACACGTATATGATAAATCAATGATAATGCGATTTCGTGATGTCATCTATCGCCTACGAAAATTCCCTACTTCCAGGTGTATATATATATATATAAATTACATAATCGTATTTTATATCGAAAATTTTAATATTAAAAAGTATTTTTTAAGGTAAAAAAAAAATTACCTACCATTTCTAAATTGGTAGCAAAACAAGGAGAACAGAAAAATTTCAAGGGTTGTTTAGTTAGAGAAAACATTTTCGAGATATCCAGGTATAAAGGAGAGAATAATGACTCATGGTATGAATGGACCGAAAGCGGATTGACAAACACGTGACGTCACGTAGTGAATATTGATAAGAGCACATGTTGTGCAGACATCACGTGATATTGATTTTGAGGGGGAAATTTCGGTGGCCGTCACTCGTACTAATTCATATTAATCGTTAAAAAATATATATATAATTCTGATTTTACATATTTTTAATAATAATAATAACACGCAGAATTAATCAAATAAATAAATGATTATGTTTCTGTATAAAACAGAGAGATTATTCATCATCAAAATAATCATCACAATTAAAATTTTATTAATTTTTTAATCAGTTATTAATAGATTAAAAGATATAAAACGTATTTTCATACGTGAAATTCTTAATTATAGATTCATTTAATTAATTTTAAAACGACTGATTGCTAAAATTAGACAAGTCTATATTGTTAGAAAGAATATTTATCACATCAGTGTTGACTGATGTGATAAATATTCACATCAGTCAACACTGAAACATATTTTTAATATCAAAACATCTTAATATTGGATTTAAAGCTCCTTAACTATCTTAAATACTTACAGACTGATGGTGAAAAATAATTATATAATTTAAATTTTTTTTTTTTTTTAAATTTAATGGTTCGTTATAATGAATTTAATAAAGGTTTCTAAATTAAAAATACGAGAAAATGAATTCTTTAGAGAGAGTTAAAAGTAGAAATGAGTTCCACTAAAAATGGCATTAAAGTCAGACTGAAAGGTTTCTGAACAAAATAAATAGCTCTCTCTTTATCTGTTTAGAACTGTATTCAGTGTGAATTATTGAAGAAAACAGAAGTATAGAAATATTTTTAATAAATACAGAAAGATAAATAACATATTTTATGCATTAGAGATGTATTGAGCGAGTTTAATAATATTTAAAGTTACACATGATTCAGTTATATAAAGATAAATATGTTTAAAATTTTGGATAAGTTGTTTTATTATTCTTTATTCTTTAAATTATAGTAACATAAATTTTTTGTTTTTTATTAAAAGAAATTAGATCGATATTTGGAACAATAGAATAGATTTTAGAGAAAATGTCAGAGAGAAAGTTTTGACACATTTCTATTACAAGGACACTTCTCTATTTTTGTGAGGAAAGTTTGTCGTTGCTTTTATTGACTAGTTTCGAAATAAAAACCGTGTAGAATTCAATCCTGAAATTTTTAGTTTCGTAGTTACAGGCGAATAAACTCGCATGCTAAATAGGGCATACTATAATCTATACAGAGAATACAGAGATTCGACGTAAATGGATCATAGCCTTTCTTTCACTTAATATTATTTTTTGTAAATCTTTAATGACTAATTTCTATCATATTAAAGTTGAATTTTCATAATATCGATTCAAAATTCATATAAAATTTTGTATTTTCAATTGAAAAAAAAAATATTTTAATAAATTAAATTTGATCAATAAACTCAACTTTATTATGGCAAAACTTTGTTGTCAGTTTAATAAAATTCGATAAATATTTAATGTTATTGAGTTTCATTTTAACGAGTTTTGAGTATCTGAAAAAAAAAACTGAATTTCTTCTCCAAGATTGCTTGCTGTAACAGCAAGCAATCTTGGAGAAGACAGTTTGTGAAATATGTTTATCATCTAAGATAACACGTTTGATATATCTGAGAAAAAATTTTATTCCACAAGACAAAATTCGGCAAAATGAGATTCACAAAAACATTATTTAAAATTTGCAAATTAATAAGTTTATTTGAATTAAGTTAACTTAATAAGTTTATTTAGTATTCTGAAAATTCATCTCTAATACGGTAGAAAGTGTCACGAAAAAATTTCTTGGAAATATTCTTAAAGATTGTATCATACGAAATTTCGACATACTGTAGGCATAATAAGATAAAGAAAGCAAAAATAACCAAATAACGCTCTCATAAATAAAATAAAATCAAGATAATGTCTTCAAAAAAAGAAAAATACTAAGCTTAATATATAAGAATTAACCTTGTATTTGGGTAGTGTATATTATAACAATGTTCTTATAGGCCTTTTTCTTTGTACATTTGTCTTTAACACGCTTTTTTATCGCAACAGTTTAGACAATACTAAACATCAATATATAAAATTAGTCTATAAAATCTTAAAATGTAATACAATCAATCATGGTTTAGATATAATTTCGGCCAATCAATTCGGCCAATACCCTCTTCAGTCTTACAAGTTAAATCCATGTTAACTAATACAGTAGAGTTTCTCTAATCCATATGGGATCGGGGCTTGTAGGATTTCAGAGATTTATCGGATTATTGGATGTTCAATGAAAAAAAAATGGAATTACACAAACCAATACGCTCAGTTTATTAAGATTTTCCTATCATTGCGCTTGCTGTTCAAATACTCCATAAACTCCTCAGTTTTATCTCGATTTTTTCACTTTTTCCGATTTGTGGCATTATGTAAAGATAAACAACAAACGCTGATATATCAAAAACAAACAGAAAACACTATTTTACAGTAAATAGTGTGCTGAACTTAAAAATTAGTCCGACTGTAACTGTGCAATGAATGAATAGCGACTAACTATTTGTTTACATCAGTCTCTTTCTCTCTCTCTAGCACATCGACAAGTTTTGACATGAAAATTTCACATGGGTGGCGCGATGGTTCGCAGTGTATCGGACTACAGAGATTCAACTGTAGCAAGAATCTGTTTTATATAGCAATAATTCCATTTCTTCCAAACACTTTTATGCTGATTACATTCTTTCGCTGTTACAAAAATCTATTTTTACATAATTAAAAGTTTTTTTATTCTTTCTTGGGGAGATGAAAAGAATAAAAAAAACCTTTAATTATGTAAAAATGGATCTTTGTAACAGCGAAAGAATGTAATCAGCATAGAAGTTTCTGGAAAGAATGCAATTATTGTTATGTGAAACAGATTCTAGTACTGTATCAGTTAACATATCGAAATGCATATCTACAGTAAATGCCACTCCTTATTTTCTTGTCGTAGAAAATGTGCTATGATAGATTTTGGTATACCAGTTATATCAGTAAGTCTATGTTGGCCTGAATTAAATGGTTTTATTTTAATTTTATCCAGGAAAGCAATTTTACTTGCTTGCTGCATAAAATTAAAAGAATGATTGATTGTATTATGTTTTAAGATTTTATATATTGATATTTGGTATTGTCTAAACTGTTGCGATAAAAAAGTGTAATAAAAAAAAAAAGGCAAATCTACAAATAAAAGAGCATATACGAACATTGTTCATCTTAATGTATATCTAACATCCAGAAAAGCATTCCTTAAATAAATAGACTATTATTATTATTACATGCAAAATAAAATTTGCAATTATTAAAATACGATAATCGTTTCTGATATCAAAAACATAGATTTTTCTTCGCAGAAAACGTTATTATATCAAATAGAAAAAAAATAAAATAAAATAGAAAAAAAATAAAATAAAATAGACTTAAAATATTATGAAAATAAAATTAATATAGTACTATATTTGTTATTTGCTGTTCAATATTTGTTATTTGTTATTGAACAAATAACAAATATTGAAGGTGAGCTAAATACTACAGAACAGCAGTTATTTGCTGTTCTATATTAATAACAAATATTGAACAACAAATAACTGTTCTGTATTAATTTTATTAATACAGAACAGTTATTAATAGAATATTGAACAGCAAATAACAAATATTGAACAGCAGTTATTTGCTGTTCAACATTTGTTATTTGTTATTGAAGGTGAGCTAAATACTACAGAATCCTCAGGAATAAATTTATTTTTCAATATATATATATATAATTTCCAAGCTTTGCCAGACAAGTCTATATTGTTATTATTAATTAACTCATTATAAATGGTTTCTTAAAATAATTTTATCGTGTTTCATGTAACATACAGTGAACGAGCTTTTATTCTGTGTGTACCTCTGTTAATTTTAACACCCCTATTGTTAATACTGTAAGATAATACTTCTTTTTTTTTTCTCTCTCCCCTTCTAATCTGGATGTTATATTAAGACGGTGACAACTGGATTAATCGTGCACAAAAGACACATCATTGTAATCTTGCAATCTATTGTTGTATAAAGGTCGTATTGTTGTAATCCTGCAGCAATAACACTGGGAGTATTATATTGCATAAACTGCAAATTTGGTGAACACTTTTGAACAAAACAAGATGAACTCACTTACAAAAAGTTTTTATTATTATTTTGTAGCAACATCCTTTGTAAACTGTATAATAATTAAGTTTAATCTTACTTGATTTAAATTTTATATTACAAATGCTATAAGTTTATTTTGTTTGTTTTCATTATGACATTAGTAAGTTGCTTTTTAAAATCATCCAGTGTTGTAAGTTGAGATCTACTAACTTGTAGGATTGATTTTACGAAACGTAAAAAATGAATGATAGAAATATGGAATCCTTCAAAAATATTTAATTTGTCAAAAATTAAAAAAAGTTTGAAGGATTCTGATGTAAACATTGCATTAGTGATATATTAAAAATTTACTGTAAATATAATTTTTCATTGGTATTGTTTATTATTACACAACATTCAGTACATTAAACGTTCATTACGCATTATTTACTTTGGCTTGAGGCAAATTTTCCTCTTATCTTTATTAAAAATCGATTATTCTACTCTTTGCTTTCAGTTCTTTTAACTATTATTATGCGAGTTATCGAAGAAAGAATTGTGAAAATATTTTTTTACCTTATCAAATCGTATATGTTATCTTGAAGTAAAATTGTATTGATTTATCTTTAAATCTTTGAATCGATTTTGAAAAAAGTTTATATAACTTGTTACAATATATAATTTAAAGTTTGCATAAGTAAGATATGTTTCTGATAACTGTTCAGTGACGATAAAACATTTAAAGTGAATCTTTTTTTATAGATATTAATTGATCTGAACAATTTTATTATTAATTAAATGCAGTAGACATGATTATTAAATAGAATATATGAAATCGCTCTTTCTAACTTCATAAAATTAGAATCAAAACAGGCTATTTTTGGAATTTCTATTAAATTTTTTCTTTGTCCATTTGTTGTATCAGATCATCTCAAAAGTAATGTCGTTTTTTTTTATACCGTACTTGTTCAGATGTGTCTCAACTTGTCTAAATATGAATTTTTTAAAACTTTATAAATATAGACACATTGAAGAGCACATTAGGCACCTCAAGCTTTGAGTTTTATCGAGTGATTTATCTTTTATGTTCTTTCTAAACATAATGCTTAAAACGACATTACTTTTGGATAACCTGATATTTTATGAATTTATAACTGTTTCGTCACTTTTAGTCTATTTTACAAAAGTAAGTAAGCTTATGAAATATGCTCCCTACTAATAATTAGTATATTTTCATGAAATTTCATAGTAATGTTCTTCCATTTAAAGTAAGATCGATGTTCTATCAATAAACCATTACTCTTCAACTATTTAAAAACGAATGACATTCAAATATTTCTTCTTAATAATTCTTGAACTGTTTAAGTGAATTTCATAAAATTTAACAGGATGGCCAAGCTTTAAAGTTGAAGTAAGATTAATTAATGCTGTCAATTTATCCATTTAAAAACAGCGGATTGATTTTGTAAAAACTATGGAAATAATTAATAGATTTTTATCGAAGTTAACATATAAGTTATGCCACTGAAGACGATTATGACGATACATACTGTGTTTTAATCCATTAATCTTAATCGTTCGAAAAGTAGGCGATTAGTTCTTTCCAGAACTATTTGAACCTCTCAGAAACTAATATAATATGAACATCTCAGAAACCAAATTGATTAACTCAATTTTTGTAAATTTTAGCACCCGAACATACGATTAATGCAAACGTGTGCTTGGCTACTAAAATTAAGAAATTTACAAAAAGTGGAGTTAATCAATTTGATTTCTGAGAGGTTCATATAATATTGTATCGCATGTTTACAAGAAAAATAACTTCAAAAAAAAAAAAAAAAAAAAAAAAGCAAAAGTCCGATAGAAATGCAAGTTTTGAATAACATAATGCTTTGATCTATTGCAAATGATTTGAACTGAAGCATCATTGTCTATCAATCGATCGATTATCAATTGTATATGTTCGTTCATATAAACGATAAAATCTGATCTATTAACGTAAGTTCTACTAGAACTGTTTTCATCAAGGTTTGGTCACGGCATTCGTGATTTCTAACGAAGTGGAAAACCATTTTTAATTTCGAAATTCCATAATTCTCAAAGCATGTAGTCTAGACTTTATCTATTATTAAACACTCCTAATTATTTCCCAGTGACTCTTCATATTTCTCGGCTTTTTAATATTTTCAGAAAATGTTTTTAGATCATGTTGCGCTCTTTTAGTCTTAAAACTCACTTGCTCAACCGATCGTAGCCATAATAACTTTAGGCGAAATGATACAATCACGCAAAATTTTTTTTTCAATGAAAGATCCACAATTGTATCGGTACTTGATCTATTCAAATCGAACAATACCAGATCCGGTTCCGGTGTCCATCCGCAAAATTTCGGTAAAAGAGATACAATAAAGTTTAAATTTTATTTATAGGTCAAAGATAACATTTACGCTAAAAATAAATACCGTTCTAAAAACTTTAAAAAGAATATATTGCACGATTTAATCTCAAACAAAACATCTCGATTTTGTCCTATCAAGTAAAATTAAAATCCTTTTATAATACTTATTTATGAACAGCTTCTATTAATCATGTCTGCCTTCTGAGAACCATAGATCTTACTTATGTGGGAACTTTAGTGCATTGTTTCATGAGAATATCTTTACGGCCTCATTCACAGAAATTCTTATGAGCCCAGTTCGTTCTTACGGACTTTCATAGTTACTAAAGGATATTTTGGGTTCAATTTTACATTTAAAATTATCAAGTGATAGGTATTTTCATTATTTTAAGATATAAATTTTAATTAAGCATCGCCTGGCATTATCGATAATTATGTAATTTTATAAAATGGAAAGATGTTATAAAGGATTAATAAATATAGTAACAATCTAGATGGAATATTTAGGTTGATAATTTGGATAATTGGCTATATTATAGCGGAAATTTAAACTTACTTTTATTAATCAATATAAGTTTAATATTCCGAAATAATTTAACTTTTAATATAAAATGAATTATAATAAGACCACGTTTAACGCGGGGAATACGTTCCAAAAACCAAACTTTAAATGAAACAGCGTTAAACGCGGTCCTCTTAATAAGTAAATAATTAAGATAGACCAAACAGGACATTGAATAAAAAACTATACATACCATTTTTTAATTTTATTTTATAATATGTATTATTACTATTGTATTATATTAATTATAGACATTTTTTTAAGAACAAAAGGCAGTAATCAGATTGCATTAAACTATAAATAACGAAAAGCATCGATGAAAGAAAAACGTTCTAACTTCAAGGAACTATAGTTCGAAGTAACAGAGTTCAGATTAAATCTAAAATGGGATAGTTGTTTTTTTTTTTTTACTATAAAATAACGTTGATGACTGATCATAAATATGAACTGTGATCGCAGAAGACTTTCGTATGTACTGCACTGTATTGATACGAAAATACACTGAGAGACGGCATAGGAGGCAAAGCGACAAATTCGTGCGATTTCGGATTTATGTGAATATAATGGTTTGAAAAAACCGCGCCAAAGTGAATCAATAAAAAATATAAAATTCGAAAAAACCATGTTAAGCTGAAACAGCGTTAAACGGAGCAGCGTTAAGCGGTGTTTTATTGTACAATATTATACTGAAAATATATTCTTCGTGAAATTGTAAAAACTTGGAAAAAAGAGTATAAAAAGTTTATATATATGATTCAAAAATTTTAATATTTTGATACACAAATTTACGATGATATCATTAGTGGATTTTCTTCTATGAATCTACAATTTATTAATTTTTGTTCTTTAATTTATTTAGATGACTGATCATCGTCGTTCTTATAATTACTAACTATTTTCTTTCTATTGACCCTTTCCATTCATAATTGGAATGAAAGATTATTATATCTAGATATATGAATTAGGTTTTTCCCCGTTTGTCTGACAGTCATCACGATAACTTGCGATTTATCTTATTTGGATAAAACTCGTGTATATTATTAGGTCTATTTTGATCAAGCCTATTGAAAAGAATGATGTCAGTTCAATAAGAATGAAGATATTCATTTATTTTCAGGCAATATCTCGGATAGATATATTATAAAAAATCTGAATGGAGTATACAGATTGGATAAGCTTTATTCAAACAGAAATGGGTAATAAAGCGATCAAAATCGATTGGTTTACTACTGAGTAATAAGGAATTGATTTTTATCACTTTCAGCATGCACGGTTTTTCAACTGATCCCAATAATATACAAATTTCATTTAAACTGGATAATATTTACCTAATATATAATTTTTATAAACAGATATCCAACTAGGTATATTCGAATATCGATCATTTTGAAGGATTGAACCCTGAAAAGTTCCAGTATAGAATATACAATATAGTATATTTCTTTCAGATTGGATAATATTTATCCGAGATATTGCCCAAAATAAATGATTGGTTTCGCTCAATTATTATACTCATACTCGATATCGATCATTTTCAATTGATCTGAAACTGATCATTTTAAATTTCTAACAAAAAAGATGTATAAAATCAATATAGTTATAGAAAAGATCGTGTGATCGATTTGTTGATCTTGATTAACTTGTTCATTTAAAATAATAATTATAAGTCCTTAAATCGCCCTTTTTCAAGTAACCCTTCTACTTGTATATCGCCCTACCTGCGCCAATTTTTTCATTTTGTAATTACATTAAGTGTCACCAGATGGCACTATGTGTTAATGCAAGGTTAACTTATGACTTATCTGCATTGCTCTTATAGCTTTTTAAAGAGTAACATACTTAATTAAAATAAATACAGTGTAATACATGGGTTTATGATATATAATATTGTTCAATGTTATGTTATGCCATTTTTTTTCATCCAACATTACTATACAGCCAATTTTTTCGCTCTATAAATGGTTTTTGAATTTTATAACGATGTTGCAGTATAAAATAGAGTTTACCTATATTATTTCTACAGTTTTTATAACCTAGTATGTTTATATTATTATTTTTATATGGATTATGTATGAATGAATTATATTAAAATATAGTATTGCTCAAACTCTAGCTCTATTTTTCAATACTGTATATTGTTGCATGTTTCCATTATATCGACGTCACACAAGAAATCTTAAATATTTAATAGGATTTATCTTAAAGTATCAAAGTTTTAAAGCACATATATATGATACAATAATTTTCATTAAATTAATTTTATTAAATATGTTGAGAAGCTACGAAAATTCTTTTAATTTTCTCTTCCTAAATCATCTCGAAACACAGAATGTAGATATAATCAACAGCTCTGTTTTTAATGAACTATTTTACTTTTAACTACGTGAACTTTTACTTGAATAATTTAGAAATAATTGCAACTAACATTATTTTTTTTTTTTTGAAAACTCATTAACTAACATTCATCTCGAAGATTTAATAGACTTTCATATCGAAGTTAGTTTCGGAGTAACTTATGTTATTAAAATATTAAATTAATTAACACCGATTTTACAATATAAATTATTTTATATAATTAATTTATTTTTCTATTATTTATAATACATTTTCATCATAACTTTTACTTATTTAATTTAATCCTTTTTAATTTTATTAAAATTGCATTACCAGCAGCTTGACTTTCTAATTATTTTATGTTGATATTTTATAATTAAATTTATACTTTTATCAGTTTCACAGTGTAATATTACTTTTAATAGATTTTTTTTTTTGTTTTTATCTCTGTAAGTATGAGGTTTCATTAACGTTACACGACTTAAAAGTTTTATTCAGAAGCATTACTTTTAAAAATATTAATTAATACCGAAAGCATTGAAAATGCTCTAAATAATTTAGATTTTCATTAAGTTCATTATTTTCTTTTTAATCTGATTATTACAGTTAATGGAAAGTTGGAATTTATTTTATTGGTTTCCTTTAATTTTAATAGAATGTCTCAATTTTATTCATCTTAAAGGATTAAATTTTGTGTGAAGTTCGAAATGCATGCAGTAAATATTGAATGAACAAAGAACAAGTTAGCTTAGTAAGCTTATATTTTTTATTTTTCACAACTTAATAACTACAATTTTCAGTACATTAACAACAAAAATTTCGTTAGAAAGTTTAATAATTTTCATGTTTAAAATTAGTTATTATAAATTGAAACTTCAAACTATATGCCATTTAAATATTCGAAAAGCATTTTATGAAACGAGTAATGAGATATTTTCAACACCTTTCAACATTTGTTGAATATTTAACATGATATCTTCGTTTTGCATATCCAGGTAACTTTTAATCCCGAATATAAAATATTTCCAAGCTCTACAAAACAAATCTTCTTACATATCACCATAAGTGTATAATTAATTATATAAAATAAAATATACTAGTATATAACAATGATTCAGATGCAGCTTTTTTAGACACTAAGATCTTTTCTTTAAAAGATCT
>WUQG02025736.1:0-11231 GCA_011317285.2 Androctonus mauritanicus | reverse complement strand
AATTTAAGAAAACAAATTTTGGATAAATGATATTGGGAATGATGATGATCAATTTTTAACGCCATTTTCCAATCGTTAGTCGATTATAACCAGTTGATGGACTGAGGTTCTCTGAGAATTTTGGCCAAAAATAGTGTATAATGTTTATTAGTATATGTTATCATTAGAAAGAATTTTTCAGAAAAACGATTTTTACATATCTCTTACCAAAAATCAAATGATGAGAAGTAGGATATTTTCTACAGTTTACAAGTGACTATTAGTTAACAATTTAAAACGAAACTAAATCATTACCGACCAAATGTCTGCTTCTAAATTATAGCGAGCATCATATTTTCTCACTACTTACAAGTTAGCTTATGTGTGTCTACATTAGTTCTGTTTTATGCTATATGTGCTATAAATTTATAGAACATATAAAATTTCGTATAAAATACTACAATAGTAAGTCTAATACCGTAATATTAGTGTTAATACTATACGTATAATGAATATAGTACGTATAGTAGAAAAAAAAATTTTTAAATATTTTTGAAATCTATATAAGAATTGCTATAAACCAACTACAGAAAAATCTATGAATTGTTACCACAGTAGTAGCAACAAAAAGAGGAGCCTACCCAGCCCAAGCACCGCGACCAACAATGGTCTATTGTGCACCAATTATTACCACAGAACTCTGTGATAGTTACTACACAGTGTTTACACCATCAGGGCCAGATTTATACTTTTAGCAGCCCTAGTCCCAACATCATTATCAGGCCCAAAATAACAAGCCTATTTCAATTATGAATTTAATATTTAAAAATAAGTACTTTATTTTACAATTATAACTGGACTGTTTTTTATATTGTTGTTGGTGAGGAATAAGGTTTTAAAATGTGGCCCCAGCTTACGCCTAATGGTAAATGCCTGTACACCATGATTTTCACATAGGTGTTTGAGGCGCCAGCCTGGGGCCCAGCGGATATAGCAGCTCCAAAAATCAAATTTGATAGAAAGTTTATGAATTTCACTTCAAAAATATGACAATAATGAATATTGAGACCAAATTAAGATACTCGAATAGATTAAATAAATAAAAATCAAAATAATTTTGGTCTTCATGCCACGACAAAATAACAATATGCCACGACTCATAACCAAGTAGTTATTTTTCTAGTCGCGCGAAGGTAACAGAATTATTTTAAGTATAAAACATAGTATATCGCTTCACTACCTTTTAATAATACTTTATCCAGCCTCTAGTAATCGCATTGATATAATATATGCATTTTTTAAATTCTTATTCTGGTTGAGGGTCCGCAACTTAATAGCGCTTGGGCCCCCAAGGAGGGTAAGTACGGCGTTAACAGACTCATATTTTAAATAAATCCTCTAATAATTAAGAGAAAAAGTTAGCCTTTAACATATTGTCTAAAAAAATAACAGCATAATTATTCATTATTATCTAAAAAGTGCTTTTCAGAAAAATAGCCTGTTAAAAATAAATCTTTCCAAGAATACATTAGCGTTCACGTAATCGCTACCAAAATTATACTATATCTGATTTTCTTATATAATGAAAAACTTTCAGCTTTATGTAATAGGAAATGTTATATAACCATTGCATAAAATTAACAACTGAAGGTTATCATAAGTATAGGTTTAATAAACATTTAATTAAAGTGTCTGCATATATTCATACGCGTTAATTGTTTATTAGATCTACATTTTCGATAAACTTCAAGTGAACATTTGTGTGTGTGTGTGTGTGTGTGTACACGTTATTTAATATTATATTTAATCCTGTAATCTTTTATAATTGCCGTATAGTATTTCTGTAAGATATCTTAGTACTATGTACATTAATATTTATATATATAAAGAAAAAATAATATTTTTATATATTTCTAGCTTGTTTTGCTGCGCTGAGATCGGTTATAACCGTGGAACTATTAGGATTGGAAAAATTAACTAATGCTTTTGGATTAATTCTTTTATTCCAAGGAGTGGCTACGATGATTGGATCGCCTGTTGCGGGTAAAAATGGACATTTAAATAAAATCTTTTAATAATTAGCTACTTATTGGTGAAGTAATTATATTCGTTACTTTTAAAATAACAGAATCTAATAAAATTTTGAGTAACGGAACATTGTAACTGACTGATTAAATTACCAGAAGATATTTCTGGATTTGATGACTTAAACGATTTTTGATACTATTTAGAATTACCTAAAACACTGGTGTTAATTTTTCATTGTATTGTAAAAAAAATCATATAATTTTTCACGAATATTTCGTATAATGCCAACACGATTTAAATTATGTAAATTAAAAAAAATTTTTTTCTTTCAGGCTGGTTTTTTGACTTAACTGGAAGTTATGATACATCGTTTTACATCGCGGGAACAGTCATAGCTATTTCTGGAATCATGTGTTTTTTCCTACCTTGGATTGCTAAATGGGAGAAAGCTAGGAATAATTAGTATTCTGTGGCATTAAAAGTTTAAGAGAGATTTTTCTAAAGTTTTGTAACGAGGTTTATTTCTTATTATGTACCGTACATCGTTAATTACTACTTTAAATACTATATACACTTGTTTAAAAATAAATTATACATACAGGTATTTGCACTAAATCTATGACTTATTGAATTTTGGATATAATGTAATTCTGTTTTAACATTTAGATTAGTATGTTTCAAGATTTGAAAACTGTGCAAGTTTTTATTTTTGTATTATATGATTTTATTGTGGTTTTTTAAATATTTTTATTTATACTCAATATACATATTTTAGTTCTGTTAATATAAGTATACATGATATTTAGTATTACCAACTAATGAATGAACTTTTAAAATAGGCTTTGTTCAAATGCAATATTTAAAAACAAAGATAAAATAAATATTATATAAATGTTGGATATTGTATCTAATTATTGATATATAATTATTTTTGTATAATAAAGTGAATATGATCTGCATTATATAACATGAAAATAAAATATTTTTAAAAATGCATTTAACAGAAATAAGTCATAATATATAATTATTTTTATTATTCAAACTTTAATTTGAACACTATTTTTTCAATTTTAATTCAACAAAATTTGGCACTTCTTGCAAATCTTTTAACAAGCTTTAATGTGAAAAGTATCTCAAATTCAATATCTTCTATAAAATCTAACAACAGAGTATAAAATAACATATACTATATTCATTTTACATATAATTTGTTTTACTGGGAAAAAGTAAAATTTTCATGATGATCTCACTTAGGAAAAATTACATATCAAATATGTAAATCTATATTAGTCATAATAGAAATAAAGCCAATGTAATTTTACTATTGCACTTTATAACAACTTATTTTTCGTAGTCATAGAAAAATTTAATAAAAATTGTTTCATACTCTTTTAAATCATATTGTTTTCTAAAATCTATAACAATACATATTAAATTATAAAAGAAACTGCATTTGATATTTATGAATGCTTTCAACTTGAAAAAATTGTAATTATTCTCAATATGTAAAAAAGTCCAATTACAGGCATACGTTGTTATTACAGCACTTACATTCCACATCGTCGCTGTAAAGTGAATCACTGCCTTTTTTTCATTTGCTAATATATATATAAAAGCCTAAAAATATACTTACACTATTATTCATTAGATGCACAATAGTGCTAGACTTAAAAACTTGGCCAGATGGCCACATTTTAAAGAATTCGCGTATCACCTTGGAGGATCCAGATTTGATTCTGGATCTCGTGCCTTCAGTTTTTAATGATGGCACCGAGCTTGGCCCATCTATATATTAATTTATGTTTTATATATCCATTCTAAATATTATTTTGTAGAAAATTTTCATTTTGAGAAATAAAATAAAAGCCTGGAATATAAGAAGCACCATATTAGCAAATCACCATAAAGTGAAGTACTGTAAAGGGAGATATGCCTGTATTTTAAAAAATAATTTTTAAACAACAATTTAAACATTTTAATAAATTATATATACTTTTCTTAACCAATTTTTACATAATTATCACAAATTATTATTTTATAAAATTTTTAAGAAAAATTTATTTTACAGAAAATTTGAAAAGTATTATAATAATTTATCTAGATATAGAACATTTATTAAAAGTAATAATTTATAAAGTTAATGAAAGAAAATGTTCAGCTGTTAACAGATGTTTCATTATAATAACAGAATTATATATTTTTTGATTCAACTTTATAACAATATTATTTTCAACATTTTATATAAATTTTTAAAACAGTATTTAAATTTTTAGAAATTTTTAATATAATCACAGTTAAAATTTAAGGGTTTCTCAACCCAGTAAAACTCTTTTAAGTTTACTAGCTGGAACAGTACTTTCTTCGTCGGATGATTCTGGATCAGAACTACTGTATGTAAAGGCTGGGCTTGTATGGCATAATGGAGAACAAAGATATTCCAATAAAGGTAAACGATACTTTCCACAAAAATCAACAAATTTGATGTGTTCTACTCTTGTGTCAAAATATACTCCTATTGAGAACGAAACAACAGAATATTTAATTTTTACTGGTTGTTTATAATATATGTATACCTCACTAATATGGCAGTTATATTCCAACACTGCAGTAATGCAAATTTTATTGTAAAGTAAATCATAGCCTTTTTTTCATTTTCTAATACATATAAATGCTTAAAAACATATTTACATTTTCATTCATTAAGTGTGCAATAGAACTAGGCCTAAAAATTTCAGTTAGATGGCCTTATGGTAAAGTATTTGCTTACCACATTGGGGAATTGAGCTCAATTCTGGGTCTCACATCTCCATTTTCAGAATGTTCACTTTATTTAAAGCACCATATTAGCAAAGTACCATAAAGTGAAAGTATGTCTTATATTATTATGTAAAATGTAAAATTTTAAATTATTATTTCAGTCTAAATTATCAATATAATTTTAATTAAATCATTTCAAATTTAGTAATAAAAAGCTTATAATATTACTTAAAACAGCACTTTCTGCAGTTGAGAATAATCATAAACTTTTATTTAACATCAGAAAAGCTAACATTTTCAGTAGTTACTACCCACTTCAGACTACACAATCAAACAGTTTCAAACTTCCAACAGTTTATGTACAGAATCACAACATAGTGTCATTATGGTTACATGTTTTAAGTAACAAGTTATTACATTCTTACATAAGTACTAAACTACATACATATAAATACGAGAAATAATAAATGAATCAAAATAAAAATACATCCAAACAAAAAATAGAACATATTCTAAATAAGATTATTAATAAGATCCATATAAATGTATTATTCCTCTCTTGCAAATTCATTTGAAGTTTCAACAAGTTCTTTATAACAAAAAGAGTAGTTGATATTCATTCATTCATTACCCATGCTATTCTCTTCTTATTGTTTCTAATGCATATTTCCACATTGTTGGTAGATCTGTAGCCATTTTGTCATTTAATAGTCTCATTGTTATGTCTCCTCATTATTTCTATCATTTCAATTGTTCATGACTCAGTTTTCTTCTTAATCTGTTTTATTATTTTCGCATTTTCCCATTCTATTTTTAAGTTTGTTGCATACGCTTTGATTGCTAAAGCTGTGTTCATTCTCCTCTTGGTTATGTCTTTTTTGTGTTCGTCCAACCTTTGGGCTAGGGTTCAATTGGTCATTCCTATGTATGATGCTGGTTGCTGTGTTTTTTCATCTATTGCTGGCATTCTGTAGACTCCTTGCTTCTCAGTTTCTTTCCAAGAATCCTTTTCATTCCTTAACATATTGAATATTGTAGGTCCTCTCAATGTAGTGACTCTTATTTATTTTCTTAGCCAGCCTATTCACAAAACTAAACTTCTTTAGATAATTCGGTACTGTTAAGTAATCTTTGTGCTGATTGAGTTGTGTTGGTTGATTCTTTACCTACAAGTCTCCGTTACCTCTCATTGTGAGATATCTACTTATAATTATTATATATATTCATTATAAACGATTTACTGTATCCATGTTGCCTTCTTATTTTTACAATATAATCGACTTCTTGTGTCAATGCTTCCTCTTCAGTGCTATATAAAATAGTCCTTCTGACGAAATAGCTAAAATGCAGTTCTTTTACACATTATAAGATCATATGACCAATTAAGTATCTGTATCTGCATAGAAAGCCTATGTGCGAACCGCACATAGGCTTTCTATGCAGATGAGAGGTTCAGATGTTCTTAACCTCTCATTATCTATTGTTATTTTAAAATTAGGTAGTGGACAACCTGCTGGTCTAGTTGTTCTCTTCTTAGCTTTAAACCATATGCCTCCAAATTGAAAGCTTTAGCAAAATCCTGTATTCTCTTGTCATCAGCCCAAATTGCCATTGCATCATCCATGTATATTCCTAAGGGGCATACTCACAGAAAGTCCCATAGTTGCCTCCTTTGCAGAGATAGTACTAAGGAATATAGAGAATGAGCAGATACAAAGTTCCAACCAACTTTAAAATTCTATATGAGATACATGGGTGACGTAATGACAGTTTGGGCTGATGACAAGAGAATACACGATTTCACTGAAGCTTTCACTTTGGAGGCATTACAGGTGTTCTTAACCTCTTATTATCTGCTGTTATTTTAATGTCTAGGTAGTGGACAACCTGCTGGTCTAGTTGTTCTCTTCTTAGTTTTAAATCATATGCCTCCATTTTAAATGAATTTGCAAGACAGGAATAATACATTTATATAGATCTTATTTTATTTAGAATACGTTTTATGTCTTATTTTTTGTTCGGATGTATTTTTATTTTGATTCATTTATTATTTCTCATATTTATATGTATGTAGTTTAGTACTTATATATGAATGTAATACTTGTTGCCATGTGAACATGTAACTATAATGACACTATGTTGTGATTCTGTATATAAACTGTTGGAAGTTTGAAACTGTTTGATTGTATAGCCTGAAGTGGGTAGTAACTAATGAAAATGTTACCTTTTTTGATGTTAAATAAAAGTTTATGATCATTCTCAACTGTGGAAAGTGCTGTTTTAAGTAATATTATAAGCAAAGAATAAAAGCAGTTAATTATAAGTATGTAATAAAAAGCATAAAATATTTAACTAAAAATAGCTATTTTAATTATTTAAATTAAAATTCTATTTAAAGGAAAATATAGTTATATTATTAACAATTTAAATAAATAATATATAGCATATATCTTATAATTACAATTATAAAATTGTAATAAATTTAATTAAAAGTTACAAAATTCAAATTAAGAAACAATATTAATTTTTTTTAACAATTAAGTTTAAGATATATTTAAAAAATTGAAATATAAGTGTTCTTTTAGTTATAAACTTTTGCATATACAAGAAAAATCTTCAAATTATAATTATAACTGAACATATTGATTATAAATTACTGTATATTTGAATCTCTGAAATAAAGATGCTTCTAATTGTTCCAATCAATAATATAGAGAGAAGTCCTGTAATGGGTAGGTCAAAACCAAATCATAAATATCTTGCATTAAAATAATGAAAAAGTTTTTATAAACATAGACTCTAAAATACTGCATTTAAGAGAAATATGAGCATTTTATATAGTGATTTTCAAAGATCGTAATGGAAATGTATTTAAATAATGAAATAAATTTAACAAAAAGAAAAAAAATTGCCATCATTAGGATACATGGGATACTCTGTAAATTATACAATACAACCAATATATACAATGTGCTCAGCAACTCTACTGGATATATGCTATATATACTGTTTATGGTTCAGTATATACAGCAATAATAAAACTTACAAACAGTTCAAGTTCTAACAGAAATTACCTGTAGTGGTATTCTTAAGAAAATTATTGAATATTTTAATATTTGTTTGAATTAATACTTCATTTATAAAGCATTTATTAAAGGAATACTTTATAAGTGTTAAACATAACTTAATCAAGTTAAATGTTTTACTTAAAAATATAATTTTGTTCTTATTGATTTTGTTCTTTCCATCATCAAAAAATGATAAATCAATGCATCCAATAAGTTAATATTCATTTTTCATGAATGATACTATATACTGTATTATGCAGTTTTTCTTGATTAATTACCATTTCAATGTGTATTAAATTTTCTATTCTAATAAAAGTGAAAAAAAAATTTGATTTTGTGGTAAAACTATTTTATATATATAACAATACTGAAAATATTTTTAGTATATTATTAAAAGTTAACTGATAATACTATCTTAATGCTATCCCCAAAATTCTTAAAACATTTTCCAATAACATTTAGTGAATTATATATGAAATATAATTTTTTAATAATATCCTATTGTTTTTTTGATCATATACAGTGATATTTTTATATGTTATATTTTTAATAATGTATGAATTAAAACATCAATATTTAACTGAGATAAACAGAATATTTGTAATCTACAAAAGAAATTATGGAAAATAGTTTATTAGCTCATGCTTATTCAGGCTTATCAAACAGTATATTATTTATATATTAACATTTATAGAATTTTCTAATTTTGATTAGTAACTATTAATGAATAATAAATCATATTTTATTAAAAATGATTTAGAAATAAAATGAAAGTTTTGAAGAAAGTATGTTCTATAACAAAGTAATTACAGCTTGATCATTATTTATAAATAAAAGGATCTATTTAACAAAAAATATTTATTATTGGCAAAATATATTCTATAGATGTGATTATTATTTAATTTTGTTATAACATAATATATTTACAATATATTTTAATTAGGACTATTGTTTTTGAAATATCCTTATTATTTAAAAAATATATTTCAGTTATTCTATCATTATTTCCTGATGTATAAAAATAAATAAAAATTGCTAATATAGGTGATCCTGGATTTATTAACATAGTTCATGTGCAAGTTCTGTTTGTAACTCAAATTGTTCATAACTCACACATTGCAGTTATTTGGCTTTGAAAAATATTGAAATAACTTTATATACTGTGTTATGTAATATATTTCACAAATGGATCAATTAGAAATTTCTTATTTCACAGATGTGAACAAAAAGTTCTGATTTTTAAGCAAGGGTTTTTTTGTATAATTGCTACCATCTTGAAATACTGTCATATGTTAACTAACTGTGTAATTTTACATAATATTGGTTACTAGATATTCAATCATGATTTTAAAATTATTAATGAGTTTTTGAAATTTCATGAAATTTGAAAATGAAAATTCATGTCAGTTAAGTACAAATATTTTTGACTGGAGGAGCACCTGTAATTTGAAAGAACATTAGCTTGATGATACAATTATTGTACACTTTAATAATATAATATGCATATACATATTAGCTACCTATTTTAGAAATAAAAGTAATATCACAAAGTGTAATGATGATAGTTTATAAATTCTATCAGAAGTACTATTTTGGTACTACATGCATAACTCCAGATATATTTGAAGCTTTGAGAAAATCTAGTGATTTTACAACAGAAATAAAATATATACCATTATTGTTTTGAAAAAAATTATTCCAGATACACTATAACAGATCACATATCTTTTTAATAAGATTTTGTTTAATAATTTTATACTTAGTTAATGAAGATATTATAAAAACATTCTATGTAAAAAAATCTTATAAAGATTGTTTTTCTTCCTCAATCTTATCATCCAATTGCTATAACAAATCATATTTTATTAACATGGAAAATATGCTATTAACAATACTATAATATACCTTATCATTATTGTTTTACAAGAAATTCTTCAAATTATACTTCTGGACAAATTTAGCTAAAAACTACCAAATCATCAAATAAAACTGCTATTTTCTTATAGGCATATTGTTTTGAATAACACTTTCATATTCATAGTTCTTGGATATTTACTGCCTAACTCTATTCTAGTATAAATAAACCATCCACAGCACTACTTGGCAGTCAGAGTAAAATGACATTCATATTACATGAAATTTTCCTAGAATTTTATGATCCATGTTATAGGAGGCTAAATTGTAAAAACAAACATTTTAATATCTGTAGTTTAACAATTTGATTCTGAAATTTCAATATTTGGAATTTCAGTATTAAATTCAGTATGTTGAACATTTATTGTGCCAAATGCCAGAAATCATATGCATTCTTATAAGTGGTTCAATAACAAACATACTGTAACTTACTTAGAGAACTTTCTTTTTCTTAAAGCACAGCCATCTATAAAAATCATATAAAATATTTTAAAATTTCAATATTGGTGTTTAATTTTTCAGTTTGTAATAAATATTTTTTCCTCTCTGTATTTGGTCCCAATGAAGTATGATTTTAAATATCATTCTAAGAATGAAGCATGAATAAGCAATATAAATGGCTGTACAGTCAATGTTTTGACTATTCCTGCTCTATAAAATGTTTGTAATGAATTAGGACTGAAATTTAAAAAGTAGACAAATTCTTGAAATATACTGTGCTTTGAGTAGTTTCAACAATATAAAGACTATATGGGAATCATATTAATCTTGGGTTTGCCATTTCAAAGCATATATATGAATATGCTGATTTCAGATGTACTTTGATAGGTTTAAAAAAAATTGAAAGTCCTGAATTTTTTTTTATATTTAAGACTTATGTGTGATATTCTTCAAAATTGTCCATTATTATCTACAGAACTGCAATGTCAAACAATATCCCTACCAAAAACTGAATATCTAATAAAAAGAATTTTATAAATTATAGTGCAGCAGTGTTTAACCCAGTGGTTCCCAATGTGGGGCACATGCCCCACAAGGGGGCAATTTGATTTTTAAGAGGGCAATTCAACAATGAATTTTTTGCATTTCTTATGGTTCTAGGGGTCTCATATACAGTATATAAATATATATTGTGACATACACATTTTTTAAATTTAAAATCAAAATGCATACGGCAATCAGCTGGATGACAATGGAGAGAGAGAGAGAGAGAGCGAGCCTACTAATAGAGAGGACTGGTTAGAACCTTTACTCTTTACCTCTCCATTGTCATCAGCTGTACCAGACTTATCTTAATCAGAATGTACATGGCTGACTGCTGTGTACATTCTGATTAAGATAAGTCTGGCAATCTTAGAAGAAAGTAAGAAAGTATTTAGTGTCCACATGCAGTTATTATTATTGAAGAGTCTTGATAAAAATCACTTCATATTATTTTTTAAACAATTTCTTAGTGATATAGTGATTCCTCAGTACTTCAACTGT
>WUQG02025725.1:0-11231 GCA_011317285.2 Androctonus mauritanicus | reverse complement strand
GATGCGAACGGTGCGACCGCTCAAGGTCCCGCGATCCTGCATGATCAAACTCTTTTTTGAAACTGCTTTTTTATTAGTAAAAGGCCTCGCACTTTTAACTTTGCACCGGGCCCCGCTTTTTCTTGGACTGGCTCTGTGTGTACGGTTAGGAATGTGTGGCGCTATCAAATCAGCAATGTATAAGTGGTTTTCGTGGTTCCCCTTCTCTCATTTTCTTCTTTGAATATTGCCGATCTCATGAGGATATGGGCGTGATAATGATGTTATATTCTTAATAAATGTCATGACATATGAAAAATATATTCAAAAGCATTACGATAAGTTAAGCCAATGAACTGAATAAGGAAATGGATATTTTTTATTTAATTTATCATTTTTTGTATGTAAATTTACTAATTGTAATCCATACGGTCAAAAAATGAAATGCAATAATAACAACTTACATGATATGCAAGGAAGTTCGGATATACATGATTCGGAGAAATCTAACTTAAAAACAAAAACGCGTTGACTTTTTAAAGGTATGCATGTTTCTATAACTGGTTCTAAATTTGATTTATAAAATGAAAACGATATATGTATTTATATTTTCTTATTTTATTTACATTGTTTAAATTTTTCATACTATCTTCAAATTTTATAAATTGAACTATATTTCAAGTTATTAAACTATTTTAAATAGATGTTTAAAAATGGACATTTCGTATCAATTCGCATAAGAATAGTCCACGCAAATATATATATCAATAAAGTTTTGAAGATTTGATGAAATAATAATAATAATAGGTAACTTAACGCATTCTTATAGATAATGCATATGCAAAACCTAACAGTATATCACTGAACTAGAACAGTTTGAATTAAAAGCACAGTATCTTACAAAAACAAAAAACATTCATATTAATATGCTAATATAAATATATCATTGTTTAACAATTAAGAAACAAACTCAAAAATATAAATAAATTTATAAAACAAAAAAAATGTCAAAACGAAAACAAAATGCTCTCTATCGGATGCCATAAACAAATTTTGAAAAATGTGTAAAGCATTAAAAATGTTTAAGAGAAAGAGATGTTACTGAATACAAAACTAGTTAACGATTTTCAGTTATTTAAATCTCAAAATATCAAATCATTATTAACTATACAAAATGGTTAAAAATTAGTAACTTCACTGAAAAAGTAATGATTATATGCCTTGTGTTTTATTACTTCATCGATGTTCCAAACACGTAATCACTGCTTAACTCTTTCAAGAAATGTTGACAGATTTAAACATTGAAACGAAAACGCTAAAAATTGATTTTACTTATGCATATTACAAAAAAGTATAATATTAAAATTCTATCACGTATTTAATTTATATTTGTTTTTTTATTTTCGGTTATCCGTTTAATAAGTGCAAACGAATATTAATTTTAATAGCTTTCCTTGCATACAAAAATGGAAATCGTACTTATACGAAATACTAATTAGCAAAGATTTAACATACCTTTGTTCTTTGAAAAATGGAAGCTTTGAATTTATCGGTTAGAATTTCCACAAGATGGCTATGTCCTTTTTCGGCTGCTATGTGTAGAGGAGTCCTTTCGTGTTTGTCTATTATATCGGGTTTGGCATTATTGCTATGAAAGAACCTTAATAAGAGTTCATCTCCTTCAATCACCGCCAGATGAAGAGGCGTAAGACCTTCATTCTATCAGAAAAATAAATCTAATCAGACTTGCTGATTAACTTTTATTTTAAATATAAAAGGAAGTTATTTTTATTTTACATTTTGTGCATTTACGTTTCCACCGTGTTGTACGGCCCATTTCAAAATTTCCAAATCTCTCCTCCTCGTCGCCATATGCATAACAGTATCACCAGTTCCTGGTCTTCTGGCCGTAACTTGTTCTTTTCCATGAGAAACTAATAATTCTCTACATACTCCGTGGCTACCTGACTCCACCGCCATAAAAAGCGGAATGTTTCCGTCCTAGAATCGTTTAAAAATAAATATAATCATATTTATTTACAAAAAAAGATTAAATATTGTTTACCCTGTCAGTCGCTAATCTTATCTCTTTGTTTGATGCCCGTAAGAGGTGATGAAGCGCTGCTGGGGCTGATCCTGAAGAACGACTGCTTAAAATGTGTATCGGTAGTTGACCTTTGGGCTATAGAAAATGTTTAGCTATAGAGAATAGCATAATTATGAATTTATTTACAAAAATAATTTTAATGAAGATTCTTACTCCGCCAGCAACTGTAGGATCAGCCTTTTGGCTCAACAGCATCTTTATCATGTCTTCTCTAGCGTGGGATGCTGCGAGATGAAGAGCTGTGATACCATCCTGAAAAAATTCAATCAAATTTAATATTTAATGATTTTTTTCGATCCAAATAAATATTAAATTCCGTAGATGCTTTCAGAATCATATAAAAAAAATTATTATTTAGTTATATTAGAGAAAATCTTTTGAAATGTATATTATATGATAAAAAATTAATATAGTCATAATCGTCTTGAACTATGTTGTACTATAGTGAATAAACGATATAATAGTTTATTGAACATAGCACATAGTATGCTGTAAACTATTGACCATAGTTAGCTATGGTTAATAGTTTACAGCATAGTTAAGTAAACTATTGACCATAGCTAGCATAGTATTTGTTAATCTATGTTAACTATGTTGTACTATGTTAACATAAATTAATACAAATACAAATACGATATATATGCAGTATATATAAATATATATATATTTATACTTTGTATAAATATATATCGTGTTAAAAAATTATTATTAAATATATATTTAATATACAGTATATTTGCGTATTGTATACACAAATATATATAATAGAATACAAAGCAATATTTACTTTGTATTCTGTTGTATTGAGTTATATTATAGATATTGTCATATGAAAAATTAATTTCTGCTATTGTAATAGAAGTCCTACAAAAAGAATTAAAATTAAAAAACTAATGACCTTCCTATCAAACAGATGGCGCCATATGCCACAAAAATAATATTTTATTAATTTTTTGTCACGATCCTATGATTAATAGATTTTTCATTTAACACTATACATAAAAAACAAAAATGTTAACTATTTTATTATGCATACAGGTGGTCGTCGACTTTCATACATTTCGCTATTTCGTACATATTTAAAAGTTAAATTTTTATTGGTATGTATCCCAAAAACACGCGTACTTCATTGTAGCCACTCTTGTTACGTTATATATTTGTCAGTTCATCTGTTTTGGTGTAAAATACATATTTCAAATATCGCTAATATTGTAAAATAAATATTTTAAAAAACACTTTTCCATTTTTTTTGCATTGCTCTACTTTTGTTTCATACGTACATTTCATCTTTTATACGCATTTCAGGAACCAATTAAGTGCGAAAGTCGAGGACCGTCTGTATACATTTCTACTCTAATTGTTAAAATGTATCTATAATAATTTACATTTATTAGACATTATATTTTTTCTGTTAATTTAATATATTACAGTACAATATATATAAAGGCAGATAGAGGTTTTCTGATCCTGTTTCTTTGTTTGCTAATTCTTTTAAAGATTTTTTCTTTAAAAATTACTATAAAAAAAGAATATATAACGAAATAAAGAATTAAATATATTATTTTTATTTTAAAACTACAATTGAATAAGTTCATTGTAGATAATATTTCTAATTACTGTATATCGTCTATATTTTCATATTCTGTTCCAGTTATATAGATTTTAACATTTTTATATTTTGTCCTTGATAAAATCATGAATATTTTATTAATTTGTATTGATTTATGTATTATGTTTGTGAATGAATTAACTGAAAACCTAATTTTCTCGAAGAATTTTCTATGAGTTTACAACAAGTACTCGATGTCAAGATAATTTATAAGAAAACATATGTTATTGGAATTAAAGAAAGTTTAAAATAATCTCTCATATTAAGTTTTATACAAAGTACAGTGACAATTCTTCCTTTGTGATCTCTCACTGCTTCATAAATCGATATTTCTCGTCCCGAATCTCAGTCGAGTAGCTTTAGAAAAATCTATTAATATCTAATCATGCTAGAAATGGATGCCATAAGTGCAATCGTTCCCGGTTCCACACGTTTCTTTTTAAGTGCAGATCTATCTAACTAAAATTTATCTATCTAAAATTTTCTGGCATTCGATATTTGCATTCGTTCTTGAAAAATTTTAGGCATGTGCTACTTAATATTAATGTCTATCTTTGTTCCATCTAAGATATAGGCAATTTTTTGGGAGCCTTTACTTTAATGAAAAATTAAATCCAAATTTATTTTTAAAAATATGAAATAATATTTTAGAAATTAATCTAACCAAAATTGTTTTTAATAATTTATTTTTATAAATATTTACTTTTACAAAAACTATTATAATTATTAAATGCTACTAGGTATAACGAAGAAAAATAATAAGTAAATTCAATAAAATAAAATTATATCAATTCTAATAAATAATATTTCATCACATATTATTTGTATTATTTTTTATGATTATTACTGCTAAATCAATTAAAAATATTTTATAAACTGATAGACAAGTTATTAAAAATTGCAGCTTTAATATATACCTAGATTCACGATTGTTTGCCAAAGGGTAAAATAGATTTTGCTTGATATAATAAAAATAAAGTATAGTATTCCACTTTTCGTATATTTTTCTTATAGGGCCTATTATATATTTTTTAAAGTTGCTATGTCGGGAATATATTTCAAAACTAAAATACTGCGACTATAAAACTTTTATATTGTGTTAGGGTGGTCAAAAGCTTGAGCTCGACACAAGACTTATTTTTGAGCTCGATCACTTATCTGTGTTCTGATATGGTCTGATGATGTCAATTGGAACAAAAACAAAGTTAAAAAAAATTTCATTTAAATTTCAATAATTTTAACCATTCTACAGATATATTTCTGAAACTTTTGTACAGTGATAACCATTAATAGGGATAATTTTTGAGTCTTATAAGCAGTTGTGAACTATGAAAATTTTAATAAAGGGTTCGCACTTTATCTAATAAAAACAAAATATCAAATTTAAATTAAATATTATATTTTTTATAAAAACAGAAAATACAAATAATTGTGTATGCACAAGAAAATATCTTAAAATAAAAAAATTTTTTTTAATTTAAAAAAAAAATAAAGAAAATCACAAAATATCATAGAAATTATATAAAATAACGAGTAAATTTAATTATGCGGCACAATTTATGCCAGAAGCTGCCACACATTGTTTTCTTCTTTCACGTTAGTTGATTTTCTTGGAGGTGCCACTATTCGAGATATAGGCCTAAGCCAAATGTGTAATTGAAATTAAATTCCTAAACTTCGGTGCCCTTGCCCAGTACCCAAGTTGGCACTTTCTCTGAGGATATCCTGTTGTATTCTTCAATTATATTACACTGGATTGCAGTGGCAGACTTTCACATAGGCGGTGGAGGCGGCCGCCTCTGGATTTGCAACTCAAGGGTCCCCTTATTTAGCTTTAAAACTTGTATTGAACAATTTTAAATTATAAAAAAATTATTATTTTTCGATTCTGTTACATACTTGTATGTATTTTTCTAAAAATAAAATAATTTTCTAAAAAAAAGAAGATTTATTTTAATAGAGTCCCAAAAATCTCTCACGCCTCGGGCCCCTTAAGACAAAATCCGCTGCTGCTGAATAGGGTAGATAAATATTATTAATGTCGTGATTATATAATATATCTCACACTTTTGAATTCGCAGCTTTCAAAATTCGGCGAAAAAGTTTCAAATATCCGATACAATTATTCTTATTTCGTCGAACCAATGATTTGTTTCATCTTAATTTTTGATCATTTCCATTTTGAAATGATGTAAACGATATATAAATGAAATTTGTCTGTATGGCCATCCTTCAGCATGCTAACTCCAGCATATGTATTTGGGTAATGCTCACACAGCGGCGTAGCTACAGTTTGAGCCGCTGTCTGTCAATTGCCGCCATTCCTTTGAGAAATGCATAATACACATCAAACCTGTTTAGACACAGTTTGAAAATTAAGTTTAAAAAAAGATAATTATATTTCTTTTATTTATAAATTAAAATACAAAATTACAAGTGTTATAACCACTCTATCACTCCGTGCTTCGTGGCTATAATAACAACTGACAACTAGTAGGCCTATTTTGTTCGATCGGATTAGGACCTTTGGACATTTTTTAATGACAGTTATATAATTTTTGTAACTGTTAACTCTCGGAATAGTTGATCATTTTATTCTTTCTATTATTAAAAAAGTGTTTAAAAATTTTTTAATGTCAAAAATGCCGCCCGAGGCGTATCGCCTCCTCCGCCTCGCTCTAGCTACGCCACTGTGCTCACATATTAGATCACATTAGAGAACTAAGCCTTTCGAAAATGATCGATATCGGGTCAATATTACTCACGTAACAAGCAAAAAGATTTTCACTAAATTTTGGCAATAGTTTACATAAATATTGACCGATTCAAACGAAATTCATAAACTATAGGCTATATTATTGGAATTATTTCGGGAATTAAGCATATTGAAAATGATCGATATTGGATCATGCTTGTCTGCCAAAACTATAATTCATGCCAATGCTATTCGATTTTAATGATATACATATTACAATATAGGAATCTACTAAAGAATCAAAAGTGCTAAAAATGGATCGAAATCACTTCATTCATACTAATTGAATTATGATCGAAATTTGATAATTTTGAATTTCTGAAAAAATGAAAAATCAAATAATGGAAAGAAAGATCGATTCATCGATCTTTACTAATTTATTTTCTAAAAACCAATAATCTAAATTGAAATTTTTACATGTTCATAAAATGTTTTTAAAACGAATCTAATGTTGATCGAATCATTGATAAATGGCGATTATACAGGGTGCCCAAGTTTCTATGGACCAGGCATTTTTCTCGAAAACTATCGGGTATACATGAAAACTGTAAAACACGTGTCCTGTTACATTTTCCTTCCTAATTACAACCCGTCATTAATATTTTTTTGATCCACAATCTTCATCTGTAAATTAAACTGAATATGTACATCATAACTAATCAAGTATGAAAGTGTCATCTAAGATTACACTTTCATACTTGATTAATTATGATGAGCATATTCATAAATGTTAATATTTTTAAACTACATTAAAAATATTAGCATTTATTGAAATAGAAATAACATGTTAATTTATTAATAATTAAAAATTTATGGTGTTTAGTTTAACCAATTATAGGATATAAATAAACCAAACTTTTATTGGCATAAATTAACAAAACGGTTTATAAAGAAATCTATTTGTTAATTTAGTTTAACAAAAGCTTGGTTTTTTATCATTAACATTAATTTATAAAATATTGTTGCACATTATTAATATTACAATTTATTGTATTGTATTGCGCGATTTATTGTATTGCAATATTAAACTGTATAGTAGTAAAATTTTGTAATATTTTAAAGTAATATTCTGTGATTTTTTATGCATTCTGCACTTATTTGAGTTTAAAATCATAAAGTTATAAACAATAGAGAAATTTAATTATTTAGGGTATGTGAAACCGTATCGTAGATTATTTATATGAACAATCTATGATATGATTTCACTTATCCTAAAATAATTTCTTTATTCCTAAGTTCTGTGATTGGCAGTATGAAAGCCAATAGACAGATTCTTGATTCAGTGTAAAGTATTACCATAATATGAAAAAAATTTAAATGGATTCTCCAATAATCCTATACCTTGAAACATTTTTTAGAAAGTAGGGAATCATAGTTATAAACCTTATTAAGTTTTCGGCATTACAGAAAAAATATATAGACATTAATCGAAAAAAATGCCTGGTCCATAGAAACGTGGGGACCCTGTATAATTAAATGAAATATCTTGGCATCGCAGATCCAAATGCGAAAAATCAGAATCCAAATTTTAGAACGTCTCTTTAAAATCGTAATTTTTAAATACTGTATATTGTTTCGTTAAATAAAATGATAAAATGAAAAAATAAATAATAAAAATTACATAAATTCATCCAAAACGATATATAATGTCGTAGACATCGCCTCGAATATGTAAAGAAAAATAATTTCATATGGGTCAGACTTGAAGAGAAAAAAAAAAAAAAAAAGATATTTACCTCAATGCTAGGATATAAATTTTCCAATAATGTCATTTTTTTAAGTCGATTCAATAATTCAGCAGATCATAAAGATGCAAACAGATATTATTGTAATATTATAAAAAATATATAGGATTATTTTCAGTATATTTTATCAAACCACCATGTAGTAGCCATTCGTTTGTAATACTTTTTAACAAAGGATGAATTTTTTTCTTGTTTTCGTTATAGACTTTTTTCGGTAGATTAATAATGAAAAAAATGATTAAAATATTTAAAACAAATAATTTAAATGAAATAATTTAAATCAGAGAGCTATGAGACTACATTCCCAGACCCCTCTAATTTAATCTTAAACGACTTCCAGATTTAGAAGCGTTGATCTAGTGATATGTTGTATTATACTAAAATTGCCTTAAATTGCCATTCAGTGATGTTAACTAATTGATATATTATAAAAATTATAAACAATAAATAATGTAATTGTGAATATTAACAATTAATATTTTTTCAATTTAAAATAATAATATAACTAAAAATATGTTATTTATTAATATTAAATATTAATAACTAATTGTTAATATTGCTAGATTAATTCTTTATCATTATTAGAATAATTAATTGTTTATTAGATAAATTTTTAATTGTTAATCCATTATACAAATTAGTCAATTAAGTAACATATTCTCTGCTGTGCTTTTGATTTTTCAGCTGTTTTGTTTAATAAAGTACAATACTTAAAAAAAATAAATAAATAAATAAGAAACAAATTTGATTAGATATTTTTTGTATTCTAAAAAAAACTGAATATTATAATTTACTGCTTATAATTTTTCTAAATTTGGATAATAATGTAAATTAATTGTTTGAATCTATTCTCGTGTAGTTTTAGTTACAAATTATCAATAGAATTTTATCATTCTCGTCACAATTTACAGTGCTATAATTCATTATACGATCGAAAAAATCAGTAGAGCTATAAAAACAACTAAAAGTTGCAGTTTGAAATTTATATGATAAAGTTATATATATTATACAAGAAATAGATCTACATGAAATTGTCACTCTAAAACGTATTCATGCTGAAAAATATTTGTTGAATTAAAAAATAAATAAATTTCTAATTTAAAATAATTTATAATATTATAAGTAAAAACACTTTTATCTATATACATTATATGTAGCCTATATAGATAAGATGTATTAATCTATATACATTATATAATAAATGGAATTAATATTCTATCCTTTATCACTTTTATAGTTTACTTTTCTTTGGAAAAGTTATTACTAAAGTAAAATTCCCCTACAGAAAAGATCACAATTCTGTTGTCTGTCTTTCAACACTGATAACTTTTCAACTAATAAGATTTTCATGAAACTTGGTAATAATCTTCGGGCTATATCATTTAACTCTCTAGCTGTAACTATCTAAACATTTAAACACTCTAGCTTTAACTGTTTAAACATTTAAACTCTCTAGCTTTAATTATCTAAATATTCAAACTCTCTAGTTTTAACTAACTATTTAATGTTCGCCATATTTAAATAATATGACGAACATTCAAACTTTCTGAGATACACTCTTAATAGTTCCTGAATTATTCGTTGTATTTTTATGAAATTTATCAAGATAGTCATGCCATTGAAGATGATAATGATCTCAATAACATATCAATTAATCCTTAAACTGCAATCATCTAAAAATGGCGGATTTCAAATTTCAAATTTTTTCTTGATAATTTTTAAAATATTTGAAAGAAATTTATCAAATTTGACAAAATAGTCAGGATATTAATGATAGATCTGAATTGAATTTAATTAATTCTATAGTGTCATTCGTTTGAAAATGGCTGTTGTTCAATTTTCTGAGATTTCTCTGTAATAACTATGAATTATTTAATAGATTTTTATGGCATTCAATATATAAATTATATATTGAAGATGATTTTAATAACGTATATTTTAATCTTATATCTTTAATCATTCTAAAATAAAGAATATGTTCAGAAAGACGTTATTTTAACTCCACATTACCTAATTTCCTATTATCATTGCCCAATATTAATAAATATTTTAAATTTAATTAGTTTTTTGTTTCTGTAGAGAAGCCAAAATAATATCATTATTAATTAAATTTAAATACAGCAAAATTTCGTCAATTTGATTTCGATTAATTAAAAATAATTAAATTCGAAGCCCTTATGGTAACTAATTCGAAATATGGTTAATTTTTAATTCGAAGCTATATTCTAGTCCAAAAGTGGCTTAAAATTTGCATTATTCGAAATTATTTAGTGACAAATTAGATTGGTTAGGAAGATTACCTGCAAATTTTGATAAAAATTTCAAATGTTCATTAGATGGTTAAATGGCGGGAAGATAACCATCGAGGTGTAACTAGTTTTATGCATTCATGAAAATAACCGGAAGCAATTTGATTAGGTCTTCAAATGCCGCATAATATTTATTCGCTTGATCTCTCACAAAAGGAAAAATCATATAGAAGAGTTTGATTTTAATACCTTAATTTGAAAGACAATTTTACGCAAAATTATTATTTAATGTATGCAATAGTTCTTTGTGGAAGTCGGAAAATCGCTTCCTCCATTGTTTGGTAATTAGATCTCAATCAAATACTCGATTGTTTGTAGTAGGCTATATAGTTAAAGCTAGATAGGCTATATTCTAAATAAACAGTCGGTATTATGATAAAATATTCATAAACTTAGTGACAGTTCAAAAATTTAATTTTTATGTTAACCTGGAATCGATTGTGAATGTAGAAAATTACCAAGGCATTCAAATATTGTATTTTTTATATGGTAGCGGATTTCTACCATATTGCACTTTTTATATGATAGTATCTTGAAAGCGGTGTTTCAAGATACTATTATAAAAATGAATGAATGATTACATTCATTTTATATACATAAAATGAAAATAATCATCTCGGCAAATTGATTTTTTAAAGCAAATCTTACTTATAGAGGAAAGTGCCCAAAACCGGATCCCCATTTTGTTTTTGATTTAAAAAAATAGAAAATAGTAAAAAATTATGTT
>WUQG02025714.1:0-11231 GCA_011317285.2 Androctonus mauritanicus | reverse complement strand
AATCATGTCATGAAAATTACGTAATTAAGCTGTCCCTCACAAAACTCGCTTTACCCATTTCTTCAGAAAATGAATTAATCCTTTCTAAAATTCAATGCTCATCATATGGAATTCCAGTAATTACAATCCATCTTCGATAGGTTACCGGACTGTTACCGCAGTAGGTGAAAACCTTTTTGCACTAGACTGTACCTATCTTCAACGCATGGATTTCCCTGAAAAACGAGAATTGCAATCCAGCATATGATTCCATATTCTTCAGATAAAAGCTAGCATTTTTTTAAGATAACAATCGAGTGACATCATCATTAGGTAATAAAAAGATTCTACTTAGAAAAATTCATTTTCAATAAATACAATACACTCATTATAAGTTATACAGAATCATTAAGCAAGACAATAAATGATAAAAGTATTTCAAAATAAGTTTTTTAACTTGATATTTTCCTTCTATACTTTGTCTAAATATTTTCTGAAAACATATATTAAAGTTTTAATTGTATATTATTATTTAAATCCTTTAAATTTATATAATTATATTTTTTTGTAACTTTCTGTTTATATTTTTATGAATAATAAATTTGCTAATTATAGAATATCAGGAAATTTGCAAAAATGTTTTAATGATGTATGGCAAATGAATTGTCTCATCAAACAATGGACAGTTTTTGAATATATTTTGAAAAATGTATTAACTGTTATAACTACTTATACCAAGGATACTTTTGAAAATTCTTGGATACGTCCCTCATACGGTAAAGATATACTTATTTATATAAGTTAAATAATATCGATGATATTTCAAAGAGAATAGTAATAAGTCATTTTTTAATTTTATTTAGAATTATGGATATGTTTAAATTACATGAATATTCATACAATTCATTATTGCATGCCATCTCTTTATGGATACGTTTCTCAAAATAGCGCTAGCAATGCCAAAAATTCAGAGTAAGTGAATTTAAATAAAAAAATAAATAAATAGCATATATAAAACCAAATCTAAAAATCATTATTCTTTTATTCAAGTTTTATTTATATTTCAGTTACTACAACCAAGCTGAATCCTGTCTATCCCAAGCCTACAGTTCTTGTCCTCATCCTTTCAAGAATACTATTGTGGAAATAATAATAATGTCACTTGGACAGATTAAACAATCTACTTATTTCTCCACTATTTGGTCACAAGAAAGTCAGATTATTCCTGAATTTTCTATGAATCCAATAATTCCCACAAAATATCCTCACAAAGATTGGACATATACGACAAGATCCACTACGAAAACCACTTTCGAACCTCAAACCCATAAATCAGTTACTAAAAATCAAATAATTGCACCTTTTACTTATAGAGGATCTAAATTTCAACCATATAGAGTCGATTCTTCTTCGATACCAGGTACTAAAGGTTTGTGTCTTTTGTTTTTAACAATTATTTATAATTACATAGATTAGAAAATCGGAAATCTGAAACTATTATAATGTACTATACTTAATAACTATATTTGGAAATTTTCAATTCTAGTGTTATATAACACTAGCAATGTATGTCCGAAGATTCCTAGCATAGTTCGAAAACAGTTATTTTAGTTTTGATTTTTTACATTCTGATTTCGTCTACAATTTACAAAAGTGTTCTTTAATACGACGGTCAATATCTTAAAATTCATGAAATCGTAAAGATGCTTGTCTTTTCGCTCCCTAATGTAAACATGATTTTCTTGGAAGCACATTGAGATTCGTACTTATGCAATATTGTGCCGCCAATTGAGCGCGTGACATTAATCTGTTCACAACAAAGACTTTTTTGATTTAAAAATTATTCCATACATTGATTTCATCAAATAGCATTATTTCAAAAATCATATATGTCGAAATTTTACATTAATATAAAGCTAATTGAATTTTATATATTGGGCAAGCATTTTCGCATCCAGATTATCAGATCCTGCTAGAGTTTCGAGCAGGATCTGAGCAGCATTTGTTAAAGTATGCAATCACGATATATTTACCAATAAAATTACGTAATATTTTCATGTAACAATAGTTGGATGTCTTGATAAATTCATTCATTAGAATAAATTTGTATCAAACTAAAGTTTTTGGACGGGAGGCGAGAATTTATCGAATTGATTGAAATTCAGTTGTCCACTTATCAATCTTGGCATAGTTTAGCAATATGACTATACGTCATTAACTCAGTAGCAAATGGCAAGGCTGGATAAAAACAAAAGAACCGCCCATTTCATCACTTATAGAATAACGTATTAATTTCGTCGTTAGCTAGATTATTTCTTATTTCGACTGTTTATTTTCATGAATATTCAAATATATTTTCATCATCATTAACAGAATGAAAAATGCTCTATTCCGGTTAGTATGGATAGAAGGTTAATCAGAACGTCTATATTAATTTCCGATGTTACATATTATCTCATTTGCAATTTTTATATCAAAATTCTGAAAAGGAAATATTCAATTCTAATATGGCTTTTTGAAGGCATGATTTCAAAAAGTTATATCAGAATAGGAAATTTCCTTTTCAGAAAGGATAAAACGAATTGATTTATTAACAACATAAAACATGTGCAATATAACAATTATTATTATTATTAATTTACAAAATTTTACACTTTTGTATTGATTGGTAAAAATATTAAGATTTAAGTATTACAGTATTAACAGTTACTATATTTAAATATTATAGTATATTTTATAAAAATTTCAACTATAATAATTTAATAAATGTTATGGATTTGAAATATTGTATAACATTTGGATTTTGATTAATAAAATAATTTTATATGAAAACAGAAGGTATACTAAATTTACTACGAATTAAATCTGAATGATATTTTAAAATATAATAATTATATATAGAGTTTTTTTTTTTTTAATTCAGTTGTCTAACTTTCAATTATAGATCATTCAACAGTAACATCAACTATTAATTCACAAGGAACTACTATTTCTATTCATACTACTGAGAAAAATCATACGGAAGTCTCTAATACAGACATATCGGTTACACATACAACAACAACCATACCATCATCATTAAACAACAGCACTACAGATATAATGAACACAACTACAATTCAGAATACCACTGCTTCAAGAAGTCATTCAGAAACGCCTATGAACCCAACAATTACAACTACAATGGCACCTCCATTAAATAGTACTACTGCTGAAAATATAACGAACGATGGTACAACTTATAGTATTGAACCGTCATCAAATCATACAGAAAGCCATTCGAAAGAAACAACTACAACTACAACGGCACTTCCATTAAATAGCAGTATTATCGAGAATACAACGAACGGTGGTACAACTTATAGTATTGAACCGTCATCAAATCATACAGAAAGCCATCCGAACGAAACAACTACAACGGCACTTCCATTAAATAGCAGTACTATCGGGAATACAACGAACGGTGGTACAACTTATAGTATTGCGCCGTCATCAAATCATACAGAAAGCCATCTGAACGAAACAACAACTACAACGGCACTTCCATTAAATAGCAGTATTATCGAGAATACAACGAACGGTGGTACAACTTATAGTATTGCGCCGTCATCAAGTCATACCAAAAGCCATCCGAACGAAACAATTACAACTACAATAGCACCTGCATTAAATAGTACTATTACCAAAAATACAACGAAGGGTGGTACAACTCAAAATACAAAAAATCCTTCAGAATACAGTAGTATTATTGTCAATAAAACGAAAGATAATATATCAGTAAAAAATAATGATGTAACAAATCCATCATTTAATATAACAAATTTAACTGTAAAAAATCCAACTAAATAATTATTTGTTCATCAAACTATGAAAATAAAACAATCATGAAAAACAATTTAATACAGTCAGACTGAATATCTGATGAAAACAAAAAGAAGTTACATTGAATTCTAAAAAACCACAAAAGTAATGCTACAGGATAGACGGTAAATGATAAAATGCTAAAATCTATTATTAAATTTGAGAATAAATTTAATGTATAAAATTTTCATGTCATACTGAAACTAATTCGTTTATATAAAAGAATTAAATTTCGTTAATTAAACAAAACATTAAAAATATTTAATTATATGCAAAAACTATTTAAATGATTAAACAATCATACAAATTAGAATACAGAAGTGAAACTGCCAGAAACAACTTTTACCTAGGAAAATATTAATTACAAATAAAAATAATTAGGAAAAATATATAGTGGAAAAATTTTGTTCTAAGAAGAAAAATATATTTCAATCGTTAATCGCCTGGAAATAAATCATGTGAATAAATTCAGTACAAAGAAATGAAAAGACAAATACCGTAGAGTCTACTGTACAATTGAACAGAATGATACTAAAATCTAGAGAAAAATAAATAAAAAATACAAGAAATAAATTTATTCATTGTAGCAATTTGTTTTAATAATAAACGATTACGAATTTTCAAGAAAAGATTAATAAAGAAATTAAAAAATTATTTTATGCAGTTCTTAAGAGAATTTGAAATTCCTTCAGTTTTTCTTGATTGACTTAGGATATACAATATATATAATTCATATAATTAAATATATTTTTATAATTATTATATTAATTCACCTGATACTTTATAATTATTTTACTATCAAATATATCATTGATTCAAAATCGCAAAGTAGAAGTTTTTGCTTTATTTAGAAAATTCCAAGGATTAAATTTATTTCTTAATTTTGATGTACAGTACATTTTCTAAATTAAGTTGTTTTATTTGTACGAATATTCGCTATCCAATATTCATTTTTCTTTATAATTTTTTCGAGAAAATAAAAAAACGTGAAATGAATTGATAAACCAAATTATATATATACAAGATTTTGATTAAAAAATGAATTTTGATTATATATTAGATTCTATTATACTGTAATTATATAAAAAATAAACTTATTTTTATAATAGAATATTTCAGTTTTGGTATTTCTTTAATTATGAAAATATACAAACTGAAAATAAAAATACTTTTTTTATAGGATTTTTTACTAAAATTGCATCATTAGAAATTTTAAGACATAAAATATAAAAAATAAAAAAACTCTTTTAAGATACAGGTTTTAAAACTTCAAAAAATATTCATAAATCTGAGATATGGTATAATATTTTACCCTATAAAAAATGATGTAAAATAAACAGTATACTTAAGGTTACATTTGTACTTTTCCACAAGACGATTAAAACATAACATTTTTTATAAACATCGATTTTCTTTTTTAAACATTGAGATTTAAAAATACAGTATAATAATTTAAATTTTGTATATTCCATTCATTTATCTATCAACAAAAAAGCAAAAAATTCGAATATAAACAATATGGTTCATCTCGCCATCTACCGACAAAATTATTGTAAAATTTGTTTTATGCTATTAAAAAAGTAATTATTTTAATTGTATATATAATAGAACAATGAAAGTTTTGCAATTTATTTGAAAACATTTTTTCATTATATAAAATCCTTAGAGTCTATTTTGAGAAAATTTTTTGAATTTCTTCGAAATTTCAATTTTAGTTAAAATTCCAATGTTATATTTTAGAATAAAGCATGCTTAATACTATTTACAAAAAATATAAAATTGTTAGAAATTTTTAATTAACCAATATTTCACACCAGTGATATCATTATTAATGAAAACAGATTACTAGGAAAAATCTAAAAATTAATAATAAATTACTCATAATAATTTATTTTATTTCTTTTATTAATTTTTAACTAATTCAGTTCAAAAATTGCACTAAAATTCAATAATGTATAAGTAAAATTACAGTTTTTCGAAAGAATTTAGTGAAAGTAAAGAAAAAAGCATTGAAAAAGTGTAAGAATGAAATTCCAACTATTACTAATATGGCGCATATCAAATCTATCTATATATAATTAATCAATGCAATCAAACCACTAGGCCTACAAAAGGAAGAGAGAGACACTTGAAACCTCAAATGTGACGATCACATTACAAAAATTTTGCACCATTTTACAATAATTTATTTATATATTATTGTAATAATAATTATAATGAATAAGCAAATATAATAATTAAAAATTATTGTTACGAAAGAAAACAATTCCTTACTTAAATATTTGAAAAGCAAAATTTATAATATATTTTAGATTTTTTTTTTTTTGTCAACAGATGACGCTACTTTCAACTCAGTAAGAGTACTAACTGGTAAGTGGCGGGCGAAACAAACTCTTCCACAGGCTGCCTGTACCTGCGGAGGGATCAGCCGGATTGTGGAGGATGGGGATCGATGGCCGGGCCCTTACCTCGTGATAAATATTTTTAAAAAGGTGGGACCCGAATCCTCCAGAGTGGAAAGCCGAAGCATTTCCACGCGGCCAATCCGGCCGACTATATTCTAGATTTTCAAACCCGTACATTTAATTTAGCATTCCTTCCTGAGCTCACAGTTATTATATAGTAATAATACAAAAAACCATTTTGAAATGAACTTGGTTTAGGATTACTATCTATATATATCAGCGGTTCTCAACCTGTGGTAAGCGAGACATGACTAGTGATACGTTTATAATCTTAACTTCTTATTTGTATACAAGGCATATTTTTGTTGGTGGTTCTGAAATTTTTGAATTTCGATTTTGGTAGTACGCATTTATTAAAAGTTGAGAATCGCTGCTATATATATTTTTCGTTACATAAAACTGAAATAAAATTTCTGATAGAAGTTTAATTGAATCATTTAATTAAACACAAAATTATTTCCACATAATTCATACCTGTGCTTGAAAATATAAAGTATATAGTATATATTTTCAAATACTGTATAGATAAAAATTGTATCTATTGAATTATATGATTTTTTCCTTTACTATAATTTTGCTTATTTTGGAAGGATTTTGATATATTATTTACAGGAATCACAATTTTTTAGTTATGCTACTTTATGTAATCTATATCTTGAAAGAATCAGTTTCTATTTGGAATTAAAAATATTGATACTGTTGAAACAATATGCTATATAATATACTGTACACTGAAAAATATATTATTAAGATAGATAGCTCAGATTTAATACTGCTTTTCTTATGCAAATGCAAATTATAAAACGAAATATGTTCGGTATTTGAATATTTCATTAAATGAATCTAATGAATCCAAGATCATTTCCATTAGTCCTCATTCTTTTATTCGTTTTTTTAAATATTTTTTCACGCAGCAGCGTGGAAAAGTATTTTAAATGTATCCAAAAGTCCTGGGATCAAATCCTTGCACTTACTCATTTTTTCATGCGCCCACTAGAAAAAGTTTCACTTAGAATTCTTTAGTAGTATAGAAGATTCGGCGGCATAAAACATCAAATAAATTTTGACTTATCCTCGATATAATAAGCAAGATTAATATTTAAAACTCAAAATATGTGTTATATAACGCGTAACTTCTATCAGGTGCTAGAAAATTCAATACAAAATTCTACGTAAGATCGCTACAGTATCAATTACATCAAATGAAAAATTTTTAATAATAGCAGTACAATTCATATTTAATCAATTTATGATCTTTAATTAAATATGTATTTTTATAATACAGTATCTACTATACAGTAGGTATAAGAGTTAAAAAATATAAAGAGTGACGTATATTCTTCGAAATTTTGTTATAAAATAATATGTAATGATAACTTCAATTTGCAGTATAAATAAGTATTATATATTACGACAAAATTTAAACTAAATAAGATTCAGAATATCTTTAATAACGGCAAAAGCTCAAATACTTTCTGATATATCAGAAAGTATTTGAGCTTTTGCCGTTATTAAAGATATTCTGATATATCATTGAGTAATCATTGTATTACATTGATATATCATTGAGTAATCATTGTATTACATTGTAATCATTGATATATCATTGTATTACACAATGATATATCTTTCTGATATATCATTGTGTAATACCTATAAAATTTTTATTAGCCTAAATGCGATTTAAAATATATTACGTCTGTTTATTCTGTGTCTGTGTCTGTGTGTGTGTCTGTGATATCATATAACTTTTGAACTAAATTTCAGATTTTTTATGAAATTCATTAAGGATGTTCTGGCATTAAAATTGATCTCTACTTAATAGGATTAAGCATCTTTTAATCCTATAACTTTTACAAGTGTCAGACATTAAACCTTCTGAGATGCTTTAAACAGCCATTAAATTACAGTAACTAATAAATTTTTATGAAATTCAATAGGAAGATTGTTTCCTTAAAGATGACTCTGATTGCACATAAATTAATCATGTGGTTTCAACTATTTAAAAGTGAATTCAAATTTTTGAATTTTTTTTTCTAAGTCCTTAATACATGATTATGAAATTCATCAAACTCTTGTCATTGAAAATAACTGACAGATTTTAATTCCGCATTTATAAATCATTTCAAAACAACGGTATATTCAGAAAGTAAACAATTAGTTCTTTTAAGAATTCTTTCCAGTTTATTAAAAAAAAAAAGAAATTTAGTTATTTAAATACCTAATTTTAACTATTATTATTTAATATTTTTCATATATATACGTAAAACTCAATCTCAATGAAAATTTAAATATTGTTCATAATATTATATAAGGATGTCCACAGATTAAAATCCATGACTTGCTTTTCCACATCGCAATTTTTCATTAATGAAATTATAATTTAATTGATTTAATTTACACTGTATAGATTCTTTTAATTTTTGACAAAAAAAAAAAAAAAAAAACTAAAATACCAAAAAGCCAAACGAGTCTTTCTTAAAGGGAATTATTTTTACTTTGGTATTGAAATTATAAAATTCACTCAAATTTTGATAAATATTTCTTCAAATCTGAGGATATGTTTCTCCTGCTCCTATTATTGTTGTTATATTGTACTTCATTTTCTTCACATCGCATTATAAACAAGATTAACTCACGTATTGTGAATTCTGAAGAAAATTATAGTATCTTTGTCTTGAGAATTCTATTTTATTTGAAAAATAAATGCATTTCAAATTTATTTGTTATTGACAATATTTCAATATAAATTATAAATCATTTCCAAAATATTTTAGAAACTATATAATATTTTCATGTTTATTGATTAGATTTTAAATATTTATAAAATACAAACATACTAAAATACTGAAAAATGGAAAAGGCTAATATATATATATAAAATGTTTAATCAGAGATTAAACTATATTTATTCTAAATGATATAAATAATAAGTAAGTATGGACAGAGAAATTAATATGAAGTTTCACTTAATATTTAATAGGAATTTGTTATTTTTCCTATAACGGAATATATATTTATAGAACACAATGAATTAAAAAACTTCTATTATCTCTAAAAAATTTTATCATTAAAAATATTTAAATATATCTATACTCCGTCCATAGAGATATATATCTCTATGACTCCGTCTTATTTCGAGTTGATAATGACGTCACGAATGAAGCGGTTATAGTTCTTTCGCATGAAGAAATAATCAGAATAATTTAATAAATAATTAATAATTAAAATATGATTAATAATTTAATCATATTTCATAATTTTCTTCTCGATGTAATAGAAAAAGACAGGTAGAAACCATTTGACGAAATTAAAAAAAAAAAAAAATTTAAGAGTAGAAGAATATGATGATGTATACTCTGTCCCCATGTCCCGTAGGCGACGTCATTTCGTCACTCTCAACTAGAAGTGGGGCGTAATATAGAATGTAGTATAGTATTAATAAATCTTCCCGACTGAATGATTGTGTTTATCTATATACTATAATAGTGCTGTCATCTGTAGCATTAATATATCATTTTAATGCGAATCTAGTCAAGTTTTCTTATATGTTTTTAAGAAAAATACAGTAGGCTATATAGTTTTTTGAATATATATTCTACTTTAGTTTTCATTTAAAAGAAATGAATAAAATTGCCTAGTGGCAGGGCTGGATTACCTACTAGACACAATAGGCCTCTACCTAGAGAACCCCAAAAGCAGTTAACAATGATTGGACAGTTTAAAAAAAAATTTGTGCTTAAGAACCCAAAGGGTTTTAAGTCGATCCTGCCTAGGTTTAGTAATAGATCGATGAAAATCTGCTCTATGAGAAAAAAATTTGCAATGAATTTCGTAAGATACGCACATTCTGTGAGTTGAGATTTCGATAATTTAAAAACTAATTTATTAACAGTTTATATAAGTTTTGGAAAATTATACACATAATTTTCAAAAACACATTTATTACAGTAAGATTTACAGGACAGATTATCAGTATACAATATTAGTACATAAAATCTTCAATCCTTTCTAGAATGTAAAATAGCGTAGATTTAAATAACTATATATTAGACTGCGTCTGATTTTTTATATTTACAAAGATTACTTCATAAATACGAAAATTTAGTTAAAAAGCATTTCAATAATAACCTTAAATTAAAAAAAATTAATAAGGTTTAATCATAACTGCATATAAAAATATAGATCAGATTCTAACATAGTCATAGATTAATTCTATTTGTATGCTCTGAGAAAGTAAATAATTAAACATTAGTGGTCCATGAATTTTTTCTTTAAAAAAGAGATTTACAGAAAAAGCAAAGTTTGGGAAACACTGCTCCACTCAAGTCAGCTAAATAAAACACATCATTTTTATTTTTCTTTTATCCGTTTTTAAATGTATTGTGATGGTCTAGAAGATTTTTTATATGTCTTCATACTTTATGGAGGTTCGACTGTATTCATTATATATGTTACGGTAAAAGTGATTAATTGGTGATTATACATAATCGCCAATTAATCACTAATCGTGGTATTATGAACAGTCACCAATCATCTTGGTAAATTTGATAAATTTCACTAAATTTCTGAAGTTTACCGGCGATTTTGCATAATTCCCAAATAAAGTTGATAAATTTGATAAATATGCCAGAATTTCTCACTTTTACCGGCGATTATGTATAATTCTCAAATTAATTTGGTAAATTTGACAAATATCGTTGAATATATTACTTTTAAAGTGATTTTTGCTTAAGTTCCAAAATAAAGTTCATAAATTTGATAAATATCATGAAATTTCCTACCGCTTTGTTGCTTTAATTAATAATTTAATTATAAGGCTACTATTATTTTACTTTTATAGCAGCCTCTTCACTCATTTACTTTTAACTTCGATTATGTCTAACCGTCTCAGTACGTTTTCAACGTAGTCTTCCACATCTTCCT
>WUQG02025692.1:0-11232 GCA_011317285.2 Androctonus mauritanicus | reverse complement strand
TTTATTTGTAGCAAACACTTTCAGTATAGGTATACCATCATCAGGCTACTAATTTATGAAAAAAAAAAAAAAAAAACACAAAATTCTAAAACTATAAACACAAAATTCCAAAGTTTTTAGAATTTTGTTCAATGTTCTTTTTATGTAAGTTAGTAGCCCGATGATTATATACCTACTCTGGAAGCATTAGCTACAAATAATATTTCTGATGTTAAGAACATTCCACGATTGCAAAGAGTACTGTTTTTTGAGTTTGATTTTGTATTAAAAAGTGAATAAGCAGTTAGTTAACAAATATGAACAAGTCTATATAGTTTTTCATAAAATGAATAATAATGTTTTGAATCTAAGAATGTCATAAAATGAACTTATTTAAATATATGCACACTTTATGTATTAATATATATGTTTATAGAAAGTCAAACTAATAAATTATGTAAAGTTTTTATTTTTTATCTGTTAGCCTTGGTGGTCCAGCCATTATGATTTTGGGGCAGTAACAACCCTGTTCCAATCCTGGGCTGAGGCAGATTTTTCTTTAGACAATGTTGTAATTTTAAATTAGAATTTTTAATTCACAGACTGCCACTCTAATGATTAAGTGTATTTATTAATTACAAGATGGCACTGACATTAGTATAAATTCTTTGAAATTATTAAAATTTCTATTAAAAATATCAAGGGATTTGACAATTTAGATTCTATTTTTCTAAAAGTTTCTGTAAAGAACAATTATTAAGAATATTCTGTATTCTAGAATGAAAGCTGAACAAAAGCCTGTTTCTCTAATTATTGTTAGTAACACGCATTAAATTAGTAGAATATAATTTTTGTATCACAAAAAAATTTGGACTGTCATCATTTATCTTTAATATTTCCAAAAAAAGACAGATGTTTCCTAATAAAATTTTTACCATAATTTAAAAATTATAAAATTAAAGAAACTCATTCCAAAATAAAGAACATTTTCAGAAACTATCTGATCAGTTCTTTCCAGACTAACTTCTGGATCTTTAAAACTTTTACTAAATGAAAGTATTGGTAATCAGTGCACACAAAAATGAGATATTAAGTTATTTTAGTGATATCTTTTATTTAATATCGAATATTCAAATAAGGATTTTTATTAAAATCTAGACTGTCTAATCATAGTTGTGCGTATTCTTTGTTCTAATTAAAACAAAGAATACGCACTGGTATAGCTGATACTGAAAACGTTTTTGTCGTTAATAAACTTTAATTTTTTATCTCACTGCTTCATGTGCTGTTATCTTAAGCATTACTAATTAAAATATTTTCTGTAGCAGAACTAACAAACTTATATAGAAATATGGCAAAAATTAGCCATATTTTTGTAAAAACTATCCTTATATGCCAATCCAAATTTTAAACATCAATTCCAAGTTTTGCATGCTTAAAAAATTGCTAGCATGCCACTCTGGCATTCATGTCATGGATTAACCACCCATTGTGAAATGATATAGCCATGGTGGGCAAATTGCAACTCGCGAGCCGTATGCGGCTTTTTAGTACCTTCAATGTGGCTCCATGCTATGAAAATCAATAGTTAATATGAAACAAATATCTATTTAATTTAAAATAATATAATTTGTTCATTTATTATAAAAAGTAATATGCTTCTATACGAAATAAATGCATGTGAAATACATAATAAACAATTTTTTAAAACCATTGTTAACAATAACTGAAAAAAACTGATGCGACTCCCATTGAAGAAATTGATTACAGCTCTCGAGTATTTGAGGTTTTCCTAAGTGGCTCATAGTGACAGGAAGTTTGCCCACCTCTGTGATATAGCATCCAATGTAGATTAATAGAAAGACATCATTTTTCTCATCAAATGAAAGGTTTCAATGTAATAAATTATTAAATATTGTCTTAACTCAAAAGTAATTAATAACAATTACAGCCAATATTTATCATAAATTTTATTCTATATAAAAAAATATATAAAAATTCTCATTCAATATAACAATACGTACATTATAACTGCTAACACAGTTGGACTTTGATAATTTGAATTAATAAGACTTTAATTTTCTTGAATTCAGATTATCAAAGTTGTGCTATACATTTACTGTATTAACAATTTTCAACAATTATTTTATAATATTCATTATTATTAACATTTTATTATTGTTATAAAATAACATTGACCTTATCAATTATATTTACTGTTTATCGAATGTACTCTTTTTAGAATATGATATTTTTAAAAGATTACAAAAATTATGAAAAAAATATTTTTTCTTTATATATATAATTTAATTATATATTAAAAAATCTAGATTTGAGGCATATAGCTTCATGTACAAGAGTCATTAGATACAGCAGAACCTCTTTTATACATTTCTCACTTCTACATTTTTTGCACTTGTATGTTATGTTTTGTACACTCTTTCGATTTTGCATGTAAAACCTTTCCACTTGCACATTTTCCATTTATACGTTTTCACATTTGTACACTATTATTTTTATTCCCTGTTCATTTCGTCGCACTTATACATAAAATCCAAGTAGTCTTTGCCAAACTTTTTCAACAAAGGAATAATTTGTTATACTGTACACTACATTATCTTATGGAATAGAAAGTAGAATGAATACAAAAGTAAAACCAAAACTTATCCTACGAGTCTTTCTACTGACTCCGACTCTCCTTTTCACATTTATATTTGCCCATCATTGTTAATTAAACTTTTTAATTTTAAGTTTTAATGTATTTTTTCAACAATTTAAAGTTAAAATAAAAAGTTTCATTTTAACATTAATCTCATTTGTACATAATTTTTATCAATCCCCTTCAAAAATGTATGATTGGGGTTCTACTGTATATAAATTATCATAAGCATCATGTTTATTCTTAGTCAACCAATGTCAACTATAACAACATCTGAACACTGAGCATCTTGGCTAGTAATTAATTTTTAAATTACTGTAGATTATAAACTTTATGGATAACACTCATACTGAATCATGCAGAATTATATAATTTTTATCATATGATTTATTAAAGCATTTAAATTCATTGGTTGTAAGCAATTTAAATATTGCTAGCATATGATCTTTCAGTTTTATCATCTTGATAGTGAGAGTATAAACATTTATCATACCAAAAAGTAAAGTTAAAACAGAATTATATTAAAAAGACAAAGTACAGCAAAGCTTTTATAAGGAAGTATAAAACTTTCGAATATTTTCAATCAAACAGAATTTATCTCAAGAGAAAAATAGAACAACACAAATTGTAGAAACTATAATAATTTTAACAAAAATTGATTGGTCTTCACTTAATGTCAAAACCTAATATATTTTTTCTACTTATTTTGCTGTTGAAAACAGATAGCAGCTAATTTCTTTTAGTAAACCTTGTTCTTCAGAATAATTTATGTTTTATTAAGTTTTCAGTTTTAAAATTTATGAACAAATGTTCTCTAAAATTACTTTGCCTTTGTGGATTAATACAAAAAAAAAAATTCTAGTAATAGGCAGAAAAACACTACAGTAAAAGTTTTAAAATGTGAATTGCAGAGAGATTTGATCAGTCATTATGAAGAGTATAAGTTAAATGAAGAGATATTTGATACAACTTAGATCGTGAGAGGAAAAATTAACTACAAGTTTAGATTGGTTGCAATTCATGGAATAAGTATAAGCATAAACTTATAAAGCCGTTTGAATTAGGAATTATTAGAAAGAATAAACGAAAATTTTATATAATAATATTTTTTTAAAAACAAATTTACACAATAACACTTTTTAATACCCATTACCTGTGATCTTATCCCCGGCAATGGGTTTTTCCCAGTGAGGATCATTTTTTTTAATTACTCTAAATCCATTTTAGTACTATAACTGCGACTAAATATTATTATATTTTGTGAAAATCTATGTTTTCTTTAAAATAAAATCTTGGCACCCAGGGCAAAATGCTCTAAATTTGACTGGCAGTGAATAGGTTAGGGAAGAAAAATAAATATTTTGTAGCAAGGTAATACTTTGTAGCGGATAATTACAATATTTGCCTAGTAATATGATAAAATACATTTTATCATATTACCAGCCAAATATTGTAATTACTAATTACCAACAAAAATAATTAACAAATGCAAGTTATTTCCTAAGATGTAAGAAGGGCATTGGTTAGTTATTAGATTGATATTCTGTATACTTATCACCAAGAGAAATTCATTCTAAAAAGATTAAAATCAATACAAAGAACCAAAGATAAAAGTGAAGTGTACAGCCGTTCCCTGACTTATGTAAAAGTTATATTTTTCATAACTTTATAGATGATGAATTTTACCTAAATTGGTAAAATAATTTTTTAACAAAATTTCTGAATTAAAAATTCTCAGGGATAGGTGACTACAATGGTTGCAACCTATACAATGTTATGGCACCATATTGTTCTGATTGAAAATGAGACAATACCATATGGAACAGTATCAATATCAGTAATATGATACTTAAGATCAACAAACAATACATAAAAACATAAATAAATCAAGTAATATGAAGTTTTAATAATGTAAATTAATATATGCAAACTTACTACTTACAAATACAATAGCATTTTTGCAATATATCTGGAAAAATTAAAAAGAAAAAATATTTGTGGAAAATTTTATGTAAGATTGAATTTACATAATATATTACATAAGTCAAGAATGATTATATTAATATTTTCAAGTTTAAAATTAGAACACATTTAGTAAGTTTTATATAAGCTAACAAACTTGTTATAGTGTGAAGGATTAAATTTACTGGAAACAAATACTGTATTTTGTTTAGACAAACCATCATTCAATCATGATAGCTGCCACAAATAATAAAAATTTAATTCGCACTGGTTTCTCTCTCTCTCTCTCTCCCCCCCTTGATAAATATTATCCATTTGGAAAATACAGCATTATGTCTTTGCAGACTAACTCTATAGCATGAAATATTGTCAAGATAAATATAATTAAGTTTGTGTGTAAAACTACAACTGCATTTTTACACCCTCTCATTATTTTCACCCTAAATGGTTGCCTCAGTTGGCTCACCCTAGATCCGGCACTGATAGGAATATTCAACTGTTATGTCAACCAATAATCAAACATGAGTCAAACAATACTAGCATTACAAATTAATTTAGAAAGAGTTGAAATAAATGATTAAATTAATTTTTATCAATGTGATTTCATCTATTATCTAATAACTAAACTAGAAATTTGTCCAACTCAGAACCAAACAGAACAGGGGACTCTTAGGATAATGCCCTAACATCCTACTAGCTGGTAGAACATTATCCTAAGAATCCCCTATTCTGTTTGATTCCACAGGAAAATTTCCATTCAGATAATTTATATAACTGAAATTTAAGAAAACACATACATCAAACAGGCCAACAAGTTATACTCCCAACTGGACATCATCTAAAAAATGAACATTTTCTGCTAAGATGCATTTACATTAGGTGAACACAACAAACAAGCACATTCCATTTACTTATTCTCATGAGTCAAATATTCACATCATGTGCAAAAGTATGTTTGTTAATGATTCATCTGCTATAATTATTGTATATAATACAATCTATTTAATTTCCATTGAGAGTATAAAACTAACAATTTTATCATTACGAATAAATATCTGGGAAAAAAAAAGACAGTAGCTGAATCACTATTTCATATACACTATACCAGTAATTAGAATCGTCTAAATAGCAGTCTAAATAACTCTCATTTCTGTTAGGAACAGGTAAAATATAAGTTTTGCAAAATCTTATATTTTACCAAATATGCACAAGTGAACAAGCAAATTCAGTAGTGTAAATGGTGATAGTGAGCAAAAATATTCATTCTCATTTGGTTAGGTTCAGAGACAAGGCAGTAAACCCATAACTTTATTTATTTTACTATACACACTACAGTATCCATAACACTTTCCATCCTACTAAATTAAAAAAAAAAAGAATTTTAATATCATCATAATAAATTAATGGCAATACTAATAAAAAATAGTTGCAATATTTATTTGTTGGAAAGAAGTACAAAATAATAGTTTGTTTATTTTTTGCAAAATAATTCTTCAAATGACTATCCTTCAGCACAAATTTCATTTGATAGTTAATGGGTTTACTGCTTTACCTCTGAACCTAACCAAAGGAGAATGAATGTTTTTGCTCATGTTCTATCACCATTTACACTATACTGAATATGCTTGTTCACTCGTGCATATTTGATTATGCTCATCAAGTGTAAATGACCTTTATTAGTCTGGCCTATTCCAACTTGATGCTTAGAGAATCATTTCTTAAAATTTTCAGTAGTTCTACAATTAGATTCTGACTATCTGAGACTAGGAAGAGGTGATCAACATACATCTCTTTTCAGTCTTCCTTTCTAGTACGGAAGCTAGGGAGAGCTTTTTATATCTTAATACAATCTCAGTACACCCTGATCATTGTACCTCAAATTGATATACCTTGAGTGTTTATAATACTGTCCTGAAAAGATGAAGGAAAGAAGAAATTAGATCAGCTAAATCACAGGTATCATCAGACTGAAATCAGAATTGTTTAGGTTTTCAAGTTATATGTAAATGGTTTGTGCAGCTTTATTATATAAACTAAATCATACCAATTGCTAGTAATTGAAGAAGTTTCTTTAAGAGTAATAAAATGTTTATCTGCTTAGTGCTTACTATTTTTTCTACAAATAAAGACTCTTCAGAATAAACACAGTAACTACTACTACAATTTTTTGTCATTTATAAAGTGTAAATAAAATTTACTAGAAATGTATTAGAATCACATTTAAATTCATACCCTGTTTCCTTTTATAGTCTGTTAATAAATAGACCATTCTATAAAAAAAAGACACTATTAATAGTGATAAGCTTAAACAATCAATGATTTAGTAAAAAGTTGTTTGTTTTAAATCATATAAATTATTATTCTAAATCTTAAATTAATAATTCAAGCAACAGAATAACGTAGAGCATTTCTTTGAGTTTTTCTAATATTTCTAGTAGTCTGACCAAAACGAGATATAAGAGAACATAACTTATTATATTCTCTCCATAATATTAAGGCCATTCTCAACTGTGGATGATTACGAAATCGTAAGCTTGTACCTTCCACAACCACTGGAATTACGTGGAAATTTATAGAGCCACTATTTGCATAATTTGTTTGTAGCAGTCTATAAACATATTTTAAATCAAGATTTTCTGATATATGAGAACCATTTCTACTTTCAATTTCTTCCAGCCATTCATTTGTAATCATTACAATTACAACATCAGCCTAAAAAAAAGAAATGAAATCTTAAGTATATGATTAATCAATTACTATATGTCATCATCAATTATATTATTTATATTAAACTACAATAATATCTTTCTTAACATACACTTGTCTAATATACTTTCACTATAGCATATAAATGCTGTTATTACTAGAGATATGAAAAAACAAATTTTTGAATCAATTAGAATTTTATCTTTAATGATATTTTAATGATGATAAAAATTGAATTTACCTAAAGAGTTGTTCATAATAATACAAGAAAAAAAATTTGTCTATATTTTTATATAAAAGTTAATTTATTAATAAATTTATATTTTTTTGGGATTTTAAGTTATCACTAACATACTTCCAATTTACTCAAAGGGTGAGTCCCGGAGATCCTCCGATGCTTTAAGTATTTCTTTACATTTGAAATTTTAATGTGGTTTTAAGTCTTTCTAAAATATGTTAAAATTAGGGAGAAATAATTGTCATAATTATTTTAGATAATAACTGATAAAAACTCTTCATTCTTAACAGATGAAGAACTACCTGTTAGTTCCTCCTCCAAAAACCATGAGAAAGTTCCTTCTCTGGAGAGAAAGAAGATAAATACAACAAGTTCCAGGGAGAATTAGTCAGTCAGGAGACTCAGAGAGAAAGAGATTATAAGAGTTAATAATTTGTTAGTGGACAAGAAAACAACAACAATGTAAGCTTAATGATGGGAAAGCAACTTGTCCTGTCGGGGTGGCCAACAGTGACGTTGATCAATGACAATGACAGCCAAGACAGCAATGGTGATGGCAGACGACAATGATAAAGTGTGAAACTGTACAATATGAATAAAAACAAGTGAAACTGGACAACTTATGGAACTGAATAGTGAATGGACATTTGTGAACATTTGAACATTTAGTGTTAGTCTTTGGATAATTAATGTGATACAATACTGGCAATGGATTAAAATGGATTAATGGATTAAAATGGATTATTGATGTGATACAATACTGGCAATCTTTCTCTCTCTCAGATATGTGGAAGGTGTGGAACTCACACTCTCTCTCTCAAAACACTGTATTACTGTCCAAATGAACAGTATAATGTAGGTTAAGTTAGATTTAAGTGAAATTCTTTGTTAATTGCTATATTCTTGTAAATAAATGTGTTTGTATTTTGATTTATAAATAAGTTTCTAAGTCAATATCTCTGGTCCTGGATCACAGTGCCTCGGATCCATGTGCCATAGAAATTTTATGGTCAACATAATTCCTATGGTACTTTTGTAAACTTATATCTTTAAAAATAATAAAATAAAAATTTTAAATAACATACCCAGTCAATTGCATCACTAGGAAAGTCAAAAGAATCCATAAACCATACATGATTAAGTTGACCAACTGCAACTGCTGAAAATCCTGTTTCATCATTTAATTTTTTGCATAACCTTATACCAATATCAAAGTTTTTATCTGAATGGATAATTAAAATTTTCAAGTTTTCTGCACTATCACATGATGATGGTAAAATTTCATTAATAAAACGTAATAATACTTTATTTGCTGTTATTCCATTTTCAGATATCTCAATATCATTCGAAGAATCTGAATTTTGATTTTCTGGTTCTTGAATTAAGTTAGCAATTCCTTCAATATTCTCATTATATTCATTCTGTCTGTCAATTATTATTGTTAAATTGGACATTTGATTTTGATCACACTGTTTGTGACTGTTTGAATTTCCTGTAAATTGTGTTTGTAAATTGCACTGATCATCATTATCAGAATTTTCATTCCTTTCTATGTATCCATTTAATGAATTATTTGATTCACCATCCATTTTATTTTGTTCATAATATGTTTCTGAAGAATTAATAGACAATGTTTCTGAAAAGTAAGAATATGTTTCCATATTCTTTTCACATGTAAAAGGATCAGAACCTTCTTTCTTCATTATTTCATAATATGGAGTAGCTTGTTCATCGAAATCAGAACAATTATCAGTATCTATGTCTGAATCACATAATGAATTTTTGCTTTCATTTGAACACTGATATAGATAAATATTTTGATCCTCTCTTAAAGTTTCTTTATTAATTATACTATTCTCTGCATTTTGTCTTGAATAATAACTAGATGATGGAAGACTGTCATAACAGACAGCTTGCGACTGAAGAGAATCTGATACATTTTCTTCATTGTTTTCTATTTCTGAATCCTGTGATCCTAATTCAGAAATGGTTTCAATCAAATCATCTTCTTCTGGTTTATTTTCTTTCGACGAATTTGATACATAATTTTTAGATAAATTCAAACTATCTTCTATTTTCTTTTTACGTTCATTTATAATATCTATAAAAAAATATTTTATAAGTACAAAACAATATTCTTATAATGTAGTAAAAAAATATAACAAATAATGCAATTGATCATGCTAGGTATTGGTTCTGATGAAGCGACAAAAGTTATTATAAAATAAATAAAATTAAATTATAATCAATTATTTTAATGATTTATAAATTTTTATTATATGTTAAAATAAAAATTAAGAAAACTTAATTTTTAAACTTATTTTATAACTATTTTTGAATCACTTTCAAAAATTTATGGTAAATATAATTATAGACACATATTATTTTATAAAGGTAATGAATATCTTGATAACTGTTTATACAGTGAAAATTCATAAAATAAAACTTCATTTTTATTCATTCCAATTAAAAATTTCTGACTGGTTCTTAGGTCCCAGAGAGATGAAAGCTTTTCTGCTATATATATTAAAATATTTTAAATATCTTAAAATTAGAATAATAATGTTTACAATCAAAAATATCAAGATGATCCACAGCTGTGATGGAAAAACACAAACACAGAATGATATAAATATATGATGGAATAACATAAATAAGGGAAAGAGGAAGAACAAAAAAAAAGAAAAAGATGAAGTCTCCAAGAAATGGAAGTATAAAGATGGAGAAAAATAAACACCACAAAAAATTAAGTGGGAAAAAAGAAAAGAAAGCCTCTAGAAAAAGATGGGGAAAAGAAGCAAATAAAGAAATAGAAGAATTAAGGTGCTAAACAAACATGAACAATTAAGAAGGTGCAATGTTCTTTAAAAAAACTCAAATTGGAGTCTTCCAAGAAAACTCATCATTTCTCATTCAGTTATGTTCTGGTAGAGCTAAAGTTTTCATCCTCAGTAGATAAAATGATTATTATGTTGGCTTTGTTTCCTTTTCAATGCAATATTGAAAAGGAAATGAAAGATGAAAAAACACAAAATATTATTTCTGCTAATTAAATTGCCTTTAAAATATTTAAGTGTGCCAGCTTCATCAATTGAAAGTGAAAAATTATTTAGCATAGTGGTAGTTTGTATGAACCTGTAAAAAGATTATATCCTGAAAATAGGGAAACTGATATTTCTGCATTACAATTTACAAATATTAAGTTTATTATCTTTTTTCATGTTGTTATAAGTTAAACACAATAAAAAAAATATTTCTATTCAGAAAAGTTTTATTTTGAGCAATAATGTTTTTGGCTTTCTATAAGATCATCATCAGCTATATAGAATGTTTTTAATATATTTTCAACCTGCAGGTGTGGATCCAAAATATGAACTATAAACTGATTGATATAGTCTGCCCTTACTTTACTTTCCAGATATGCTACTACCTAAAGACAGAAGAATTAGGAGTATCCATGGGAATCTTATAGTCCCCATGGACAAACTTTGTTGAAATAATCATCAGATACAAAGAACAAATCCTTCCTACTATAAGACTATTTCCATTGTATTGCAGATACAGTAGAACTCCATTTAAATGTTTTTGAAGGAGGTTAATAAAAATTATTCACAAGTGAGATTAATGTTAAAATGAAACTTTTTATTTTAACTTTAAATGTTGAAAAAATACATTAAAACTTAAAATT
>WUQG02025681.1:0-11232 GCA_011317285.2 Androctonus mauritanicus | reverse complement strand
CCAGAGTGGAAAGCCGAAGCGTTTCCACGCGGCCAATCCGGCCGACCCTCACTGACCGTTTGTTTACATTAGTTATATTATTTAAATATAGCCTGTTATATAATAAAGCAATTTTTGTATTTATCGCTAGTCGAAACAATTAATTCTACACCAGTTGTATATAATTGCTGAAAAAAGCGCGTAATAAGGTCACCTACATGACCTTATGTTATGGGCTAGTTACATTAGATTACATTACATGTTATGTTAACCAAGATGTTAACTAAGGGGAGAACCTTGGCGGAGAACCATGATAACTTATTCTCTTTGTTTGAAATTGCTAATATTACTACATTTTTAATTATTTTTGGCAAAATTAATGACTTAAAACGACTAAATATACAGAAATAATTCTCCATACGTCATTTTTTAAAAGGCGCCGAAAATTCTTAAGTAAAAAATTGTAAAATTCGATAATTTATCGAATTTTACAATTTGTGCCAAATCTGGCGTAATCGATGGCTACGTATATCAATTGCAACAATATATATTAATAAAAATAAATTTTCATAAAAGTCGACATTTTTATACATACTAACTTTAGTTCTTATAAAATAGAAAGTATTTTCACTCATTATTTTAAGAAAATAAGAAGAAAAATAGTTAATAAGCAATTATTTTAATTATTTGTGTAGTAGAGTACTGCATTTCATCCGGGAAGAGGGAGACTACGATTGTTTGCTTATACATGGTACATTTTCAGATTAGAGCAGTATCAAATAAAAATATAAATTGTCTTGGTTAGTGGGAAAAATTTTTTAGAATTATCAAATATTTGGTATTATTAGACGCAGAATACGATCAAGAGTATAAGTATATAAACGTTTTTTTATCCGATGCAAAAATCACGAATAATTTGAAAAAAAATGTGCCTAATGTTTATGTATTCAAATTAGATCTAATTGTTTCATATTTTTTATGCTGCTGATTCTTAATGCAAAATTATAAAAAAACGATATCGGAATACAGTATATTGCCGACAAAATCCAATTTTTTTTCCTGCCGAAAAATTAAAATGCAAAAAATTAAAAGCATGCAATTATTAGAAAAAGGGAAGTGGAGCCTAATGAGGAATAAAGGAAGAGGGTGCGCAAAGCGATTATTTAACTTCAATTATCAGATGCATTCACAATATTTTCTTTTATGATCTCTAATAGAGATTATTATGAATCTTCAATCAAAATAATCACCAATTTATCCGATAACTACAGTTATATATATAAATATAAATTAATATTTGTGATTAACGTACGAGTGGAGATCCCAAGAAATCTTCACTAAAATCACTTCTATTGGTTTCTTTTAATTTAGTCTGCATTTTAATAATTAGGTGTGTGATAATTTTTGATTTCTTTCTCCTAACATTTTTACCAGGTGATCTTTTCGCATTATTATTGGTTCACAAAAGTGTAACAAAAAGAAAAAATACTTTAATCTTAAATTAAAAAATTACGGAAAATAAAATGAAAATTTATTTCCTGCCACAGATTTTCACTTCGCATTCCGTATCTTACGGAGAAATTAATTTTAGTTTCGATTTATATTATTTTAATTCGAACCATTTTTGGCAGTGATTAAAAAAATACTATCCGAGAATTATTATTTTTTTACATATAACATTGATAATTTAATAAGATACGGCCATTGTGCCATTAGATTAACATTGAAAAATTTTTAAAGTAACGTTCGAGTAATATTTATGTTGTAATTTCGTATTTTTTAACTTTTTCAAAACCCAACTATCGTCTTTCCAGAATATGAATGATTCCTCTTCAAAACATGGCTAAACTTTACGAAATCCATCAATTTAGTTCTTCAGTTCAATCTCCTTTTACCTCTTGCATGTAGAATTTAATCAAAACATTGAAGTTTTGATAAACTTCCACACGAAAAGGAAAATTCAGTTGTGAGATTCTATATTTTCTTTTGGTGTGTCTCTTTTCTTTAATATCGCAATATGAAGAAACTTATTCTGACACGAATTTTTACTGTTAAATAAAACTAACATCGATAAGATGTACGAATTAGTTTATTACTGTTCCATTTGGTATTTTTAAAATTCTATAAATATTATACATATTTGAAGAATTTCATGAGTTTCGTATATAGGTTTGGATGGGTTTAATGCGGACTCTCGTACACTGCGAAGGATACGTTCCGCTTTATAAGAAATTGCGTTATTGCATATGAGATAGGCATTATCAGCCGATTTTTATGCAAATTTAAACTTGTCTCCGAGTTCTAGCACCGATGGCATATGCTAATGAGATGCGCCTTAGTTTCAAATAAGATTTTATTGCGTGCAGAGTATTAATTAACTTGTTTTAAAAGTTTCTTTTAATAAAAGAAAAAAAAAACATAACGCAATTAAATATAGATAATTAAATTTTTGAAAAATATATTTAAGTATAAAACGGATTCCGAAACTGCGGATTCGTATAACCTAACGGAAAAGTTGTTAAAGTTGTCATGGAAACGAAACAAACATCGTTTGGTTTTTATTACTGACAATGGCTATATAAGTAACGATTAAAAAAATTTATCCTAAGCGTTATACGGGATTATTTACAGCTTTGTATGATTACTAATCGCAATTTTTTCGTCGCGTTATAGGGAAGCGTTATAGGTGAGTTTACTGTACTTCTTATTTACTCTATACTTGTTTTTTAATGTAAAAATAAACAGCAAAACAAATAATATGAAAATAGATTTTTCAGAATTAAACATATTTTTTTTGTAATAAGTTTACTTCCATTATTTTAAGTTGCTCTTTCGTATGTTACGAATTTAATAAAATATTTTAAAATAACTTTTCTACCAAAGCTGATTTTCTTTGGTAATTGCGCTATTCTGAATCTTATATTCAACATTTAAAATATATTATTTGTAAATTTGATAATCAATTGTTGTCATATCGTATAATAAATTGAGATAAATAATTATATACTAAAAATTACTTTCTAGCAAATGTGTAAAAGGAAGTTGGATTTGCACTAAACACGCTTGTGAATCACGATGCGTTATATCGGGAAATAAACACTACACAACGTTCGATGGACACAAATACGACTTTATGGGATCGTGCTCCTATTATTTAGTATTTCATAAGAATTTTTATATCAAACAACACAAAGTGAAGTGCAACGAACTTATGGATAATTTCGTTTGGGATAATAGAGCGTCTTGTACCAAATCATTAGAAATTAAATATAAGGACACTACTCTTGTTGTAAAGAAATTCGAGGTAAGTATAGATTAATAGCTTACTTACATTGGAAAAATAATTTTCTACTGAATAAATGCGAATGTTTTACAGACATACATAAATAAAGAAGAAATAAATATACCTTACTTTAATGACCATATAACAATTGACAAGCTATCTCATTTCATTAAAGTGAGTATGAAGTAATAAATAATAAACTAGAATATTATTTATTCTGAATATAAGAAAATATTTATTAGCTGTACTAGATCTTATATAATAATATTTATATATAATGCTTACGTTTGCATGAAAGTAATTTGTGCAATTGTGGTTTGAATACATTCTTTCAAACATATTTTATGGGAAATTTGTTTTATGGATGTTATAATGGCCAGACAAATCGTTTAGAGCGCAATAAGATGTACTTAATTCAAACTTCTATAGGGTTTTCTGTGAATATATCGTAATTTTTAATGTATAGACTACACTGAACGTTTAGGACGTAATATTAAGAAGTAAATAAGAAAGATTAAAGATTAAATAAACCATGAATCGCTTTGTTAGTTCGAAAAGAAAACACAGATAAACATCTTTGACTTAGGACTAAAGAAAGCCGAAACAAATACTTAGTTGTTGATACGTGTTAAACCAGTGGTTCCCAACGTGGGCGCACGCCCTACCAGGGGGCAATTTGCTTTTTAAGGGAGAAAATTTGAGAATGAATGAATTTTTTGCATTTCTTATGGTTCAGAGTCTATATAGTATATAAATATATATTGTTTATTCTTTGGAAGCTTGTTTAGATCAAGTTAATGGTCTTTCAGGCTTTCTCCACGTGAATAGGAATTCACTTTTTGAATAAAAAATTATATATCACAGGGGGCATCAGGATTTTAGAGATGCTAAGATGGGGCATGACCAAAAAAGGTTGGGAACCACTGAAACGATATATATATATATATACGTGATGTTAAATTAGTCTTATTTTCTGTAGTCTTATTTTCTGTTTCTGTTAGTTCAGCTTTTTTCACCAATTCTATGCCAGTATGCGGCCTAAAATTAAGTCTTCGTTCATCGTAGTATCGAATTATCATTAAATATACAGGAATAATGATTTCGGTAAAATTACTTTCTTATAACAACCATAACAAGATTCTTATAGGATATAAAATAATATGATATTTACATTTTGTAATATAATTTAAAACCGTAATAAGTTACTATATCCATTCGAAGAGAGATCGAGTTAATTATTATGATCACATTCATTGCGGGAATAAAATATTAGTAAGCTTAATAAATGTTTTTGCATTACAATAGATCAGTCTTTAGTAATTTCACACGGATATAGATGCGCTACGGATGCGCTACTTGTCCAAAAGATTAAAAATCGTTTAACTTTTGCTCCGTTGAATAAATGAATCAGAACGCATTGTAAAATATTTGAAAGAGTTATTAAAATCATTTTACCAGGAATGATGACTGTAGAAGTATGTTAAACATGACATAATTCCGTGTCGAAACAATAAATCTTCCGATAAATGCTCTTGATATTAAAGGAATTTATATGATAAAAATATGGAGTAAATCTCATTGTCATTTGGAAAATACTGTTAATTTCAAATTTTCTACATGGCGAACATCTTTCTTTTCCAGAGAAACATATATTTTGTTTTTCATTTTATTTGTATTATTTTCATAATAATTATAGCAAAATTTCCAAATAAAATACATTTTGTTCGGTTTCATTTATCATGGAACACATAAGTTGGAATCGCTGATACTAATTAAATGATAATATTACTTGAACAGTATCAATATGTATGATTTAAAATATTAGAAATAATAGCGTTGGTTATGAAAAACCCAGCCATTTTAATAAAAAAGTACTTTTTTTTAATTCAAAATCAGGCAGTTTAAAACAATTTGGAAGGGATGAATAATATTTTAGGAACTCAGGCAACTACAAATTTTGATTTTAGCTTTAACACCTCTTAATTTGATCAGACCAGAAAAAGTCATCTAAATAATGTGTTTAAGTAGAATTTAAATATTTTCAGCATATGTTATATTTATCCGTGTAATGAACTTCACGGCGTATTCTTTAAACTGCAATTAAAAAAGCACAGTACCTTTTTTTTATAAATTTATTTCAGACTTTTTTCTAATTTCAACTTTTTGCATGTAGAACAAAAATAATCTAGAACTTGTAATGCGCTTCTGCTCCAAGAGTATGGTAGTGGTTTGTAAATGTATTGTTTTCTATTGAATCTTTAAAGATTCGACACGAAAATATTATTTTTCATTCGATATAATGAGTCAGAATTCCTATATCTATTTTAGTTTGGGGATTCTAATTATCAGAACTTAATCCACAGTTAAAATTTTAGAATTGGAGTTGGGATTTCGGAATACAATAGCGAAATACATCTTTTGATTTTTGTAAATTTAATATATTTTCGAATATTTTTAATTCAAAGATAATATCTATCAATATCAATTTATTGATTTAAATATAAATATTATCAGCATTATAGTATTTATATTATCAGCTATGCGTGATTCTAGTTTTGGACCGATTTTATTACATGCGCAATATTTACTGAAATTTTAACTAAAATTCTATTGTACAAGAATATTTAACTAATATAAATCGAGTACTTTTCAACAAAAGTATTCGATTTATATTAGTTAAGGATTTGTAGCACTCAGTAGAATGCTTCTTCTGCCTTCTACATTATTTTTTAAATGGAAATGAAAAGCATGGCGTTATAAGCGGAGATAAACATATGTGCAAATGATTTTGCAAAAATTTTCTATAAACTTAATAGATTTCTTTTCTTATAAGTCATAACAATCTTAATTCAAATTAGTGAATTATACTTTACAGATTTTTTTTTAATTTTTGACATTCCTATTCTAAAATTTAATGAAATATATGAATTACGTTTGTTTGTCAGCTTGATGTTTCAGCCATATGCGATTTATATAAAATTTACAAACAGTATGCTATTAGACACAACACTATTATAAACCAATAATCAATATAGGACCATATAATTGATTTAATAAGATAAAAGATGTTCACGTGGTATCATATATACATTTTAATTGAAAATCACATAAGTTTCACCATTTTTAATAGATTTGATTTTCTGAAGGATATTGGGATCCTTCAGAAAATCAAACTTATTAAAAATGGTTGAAACTGAATCATGTCTGTATATATATATGACTATCAAACGAATTCTTATATGAATACTAACTGTCTTGATGAAATTCACATGTATTATTGGGATTCACTGTATATTCAGTTAAGAAATACGATCATTATTACTAATATATTAATGACATAAGAGTGAAAACTGATTCTATATTTATTTGTAAGTAGGACTTTTTTATATATTTGTATATTAAGTTTTGTCCTAAATTAATCTTTAAAAACTGCATTATTTTTATTAATTGTAAAATTTATGCATTATTAGGTAGATATTCCTGATAACCTAACGGTGTTTTGGGATAGAAATAATCGAATTTATATCGACGCTATGCCTAATTTGTACAATCAATTAAAAGGTTTATGTGGAGTTTTCAACGGAGATTATAGAGATGATTTATTTTCGAGATTCGGTGAGAGAGAAGGTTTTATTAACAAGTTTGCTATAAGCTGGAAAGATCCAACAGTGGAATGTAGAGAAGAAATGCTGGATCTTAAAGATTTCTGTGAGACTGATGAAGCGAAGATGAAATTGGCCAAGAAGCACTGTTCGTATATTAAAAGCGACATATTTAAAGGTAATAAGATCATTATTCATCTATATCGTTTATTTGCCCTTCATAAATATGTCATAAATTCATATTAATAATTTGATTATAATTATTTGGATATTTTATGGTATTGTTTGTACAGATATGATAATAATATTGCTATTTAAATGTGGAAATCAAATAATTCTTCAAAAAAACTTTTAAACTTTTCTATGAATAAATTTTATTTCTTTCTTATTACCTTTATGATGACCATACAATAATGTGAAGTTTCATTCATTTCTGGTTATTATAATGATATTGTATTGATGTAACGTTGATAATAATCCGATGGCATCGTTGCTATGATGATATCATTACGAATAATTCCTTTCATACAGCACTCAACCTGAGTAATGAACAAAAGAAAGTAATAGATCAAATAAAAACACAACATTTCTTACAAGACCTATTAAATTGGATCTTTCTTTTTCTTCGCTCTAAGAGGAGAAGAAGAGAAAAGAAAATCCGGATAATAGGAGCATGGACAGACTTCCATCTTGTTCTTTCTTCCTATCATCTTTTTCTTCAAACCAGTTTAAGATATTCTTTCTGTCCGATGTCATTTCTTATCATATCTTCCTATATATTTTTGATCTTGCTCTTGATCCTTTCCTCCTTCTGTTCATGAATCATTTTTGGAAGCTGCTCTTCAGTCATTCTCTTCATATATCGAAATATGTAAAACTTGGAGACTTGTTCTGTTAATTTGATCCTGTAGCTTCTCTAATCGGTCATTTTCTCTAAATCTTTTATTTCTTATTTATTTTTGTGTGATTTTTACGCGCTAACAATAACGAATTTCACTTTCGTTGCTTGAATTTTACATTTTTCTTTTTGATAAAGCCCATGTACTTGAAGCATAGGTGAGTATGAATACCAGATAAAGCTTTTTACATGACTTCTTTGCACTTGTTTGGAGCTTCATCTTTCCACAGTAGCAACATAACATTCTGATAGAAACATTCAGCTTGCTGTATTCTTCTTTTTGGATCCTATAATTTCACTAGCGTCTACGGGGAATCAAATTTATGGATATTGTGCTCTCTTTATAGAATATAGGACCTAATTCTAACTGATTAAACTATTAATATAATAATTTCATTTGACATGTAGCTTTATCAATTCACCTTTTTTAAATAAACAGAAAAGATGCATTAATGAACTTAAGATGATTATATATGTGCTAACATTTAAATCGATAAACATTGAGAAATCAGAAAGGCGTAGAATATGCATTTATTAGGAAATATCATTAACTTCTGCTGATATTATATATAACTTACAGAATAAATTTCTGTGAGTTATGAATATTTTGATAGAGAATGGTAACAGAGAAACAGAACTTTTAATAGAAAATAGTATCACACTGTATTACTTATCATTAATTCAATTGAAACATTTAATTAGTATATCTGCGAAAACAGAATTAAGGAATAACTGATGAAATTTCTCTATGACAGTAGTATAACAAATGATATTAAATACATTCCGCGATTCAATCTTTAATTTTTTGATTTAGAAATAAAAAGATAAGAAAATGAAATTGTAAATAACAAAAACATATTCTTAAAAACGCAATTACTCTTGAATTTTGATTTATAAAAATTTATGGTATTGTCAAAACATTTAACGAAAGGTTAATGAATATGAATATCTTAATTGAATCTTGTCAAAAAAAAAAAAAATAAAACGTTTTCATTATATCCAATAATAAAAAATATTCAAATTTACTATTTTACCAGACAGAAAATTTAAACCTAATTATAATATAAGCCAAAATTCGATGAAATGTAGAATGGCCATAATTAAATAGGAACTGATTAGAGTCCGATACAAACAGTTTGTTGAGCCAGACTCAGCCAAATTTGGTGCTCATTCTTTCGAGACTATGGGAATTCGATTTTGTTAAAGAAAATAAATCGTTCCGAAATGCGCTACCAGGGAAAAACTGCCGCTGTACACGGAGTTAAAAAGGCGAAATTAAGAAAAACGGTGACCTTTTGTTTTCTTAATTCTTAGTTGACAATAGTTTTTATTTTCATTTCAGTGGAAAATGCCAGGGCAACACATTCGATTTAATATGTTGCCTTCGCATATTTTCCAAACACTGCATTCTATGAACAGCATTTTCCACTGCGGAATGAAAGAATTTTCCACAGATTTGTCTCATATGAAGCGTTATTCAGTCCTTCAAAGTTGCTAAATTTTCCAAGTGTCAATTGATAAACCAAGTTTTTTAAATACTCAGACAACCGAAACTCAAATGGAGTGAGATCAGGCGAACGGACTGGCCACTATTTTTTGGAATGCTCGACTAATTATTCAATCTTCAATGAAATGCTGTCGTAGGATTTGCTGCACTGTCAGTCCTATGTCAAGGATGTTCCATCCTGCATAAATATGATCGTGTCGAGACATCCACGCTGTTAGAGTTATGAAATAAAATTGAGCAGCATTTTTCGATATCTTCTTGCAGTGACAGAACAAATCACTGGCCCAGTTGGTTTGGATTCTTCAAAAAATATGGACAAATTATGAAAGAGGCAGTAAAGCCACACCACATTGTAATTTTCATTGACTACAAAGGAATCTTATGCTTTTCAAACAGAGGATCCGAGATCAATTCCCATCTTAGTAATATTATTTGAATGTCCGAGTCTTCTTGTCTATCCCTTCCTCTACACTCCGGCTAGCATTGTCAGATAAAATCGACATGTAATATATTATTGGAACAATACTGTTATTAGCAAATGATTGAGAACTGGGGTAAAAAAACTAATCACAAACATAACATCTGTGAGTTTTAAGATTTTTTTTTAATTAAAAAACAATTTTATTTCCAGTAAATTCTAAGATATAACTGCTAAGTAACATTTTCCAATTAAAATTTAGTATAATGCAAATAAATATTGCAAAATAGTGCCATGATGTAAGATCTTATTAGAGAAAAATATGTTTTACGTATTGAAAACAAATACTATAAAAGAATATAATATTTGAGGCAAATTTTATAAATTGCAACTAGTTCTTTAATGATTCAAAAAATTAGGTTAGATTTAAATTATTATAAATATCATAGATGTAAGCTATTTTAAGATAGATCCCGCAGTTGGATTTGAAAACTCTCCATGCAGTAGTTTTCAGAGAAGTCAATATGGCATTTGATTCGAATATCATTTAATCTTTGATCTTCAACGAAATATTGGAAAATGTATCAGAGGTGATAAATATCTTCCTTGTGAATATATACTTTATATATTATTTTGCGAAAAATGTAAGCCAAAATGGCATAATAAAAATTTATAATTATAATCAATATTATACAAACAGCATACTGGGAAAGAATTCGATTTTGGAATAACAGAGAAAAAGTGTTGAGTTAATAAATAGGTATTTTTTCATTAAGAGCTGTTATTACCAATATTAAAATATTTGGAAAAAATTAATTTATATAACGAAAATTCAAATGAGATGAGAATCATGATTTTGAAGAATTTGATCTATACTCCGTTCCAATGCAGTCAAATCTACAATCATATAACGCCTTGTAAGTCTCGAATTGCTTTGAATTGTTTGAGTTAAAAATGATAATAATTAAAATTATAAAACACATTAATAATATGATAACATAGAAAATTTACTTTTCTTGGCTTTCTTTCAATATATACTCTTGTAGACTCTTGTAATTTTGTACGGATTGAAGTATATAAGATCTCTCAATATATTGACAAATAATAAACTATTCTGTGATACAAAAATTAACTGGAAACTTTACAGAATTTATTAATGCGATTTAATACAAAATAGATTAATCGTATAAATCAGCGGTGTTCAACCGGTCGATGACTGAGCGATTTTATAAATTTAATTAAAATTGAAAACACAATCATCGTTATTTTGTATCATCTTTTAATTCTCTTTATGACTATTGTTTACTTATTTTTCGTTAAAATTATCAAATCAATAATTTTCTTATCATGTGGAAGTATACGCATGAAAAGTTTCCAATATTAACTGATATTGCTCAAAAAATTCTGTCGTGTTTCGGATTGACATAGGGGAAGATTGCTATCAATGGGCCACTTAAAGAAAATGCTTCTTAAAATCGTCAAATTTGGTAATTTTACAGTTCTGTACATGTTAATGTAAAGATTACTTTTCATACTACACATATC
>WUQG02025670.1:0-11232 GCA_011317285.2 Androctonus mauritanicus | reverse complement strand
ATACAGGTAGTCCTTGACTTAAAACTGGGTTCAATTTCAAACCCTGCCCATCATAAGTCAGAATGATTGTAAGCTATAAATGTTCAAATTTATGGATTTCTCATTACTAATATCTACTAGGACACTACAATATCTTGTTAAACATAAAGAACACAAAACTACAAGAACCACACACAAAAAAAGGACGTATATGACAATTCCATATATAAACAAAGAATTATTACTTAATAATTCTTTGTTTAGGTGAAAATTAAACATTAAAAGCAATTATATATCAAAACTGATTCCTTGATGTGATCTGTAGAAAAATTTGGGATGAGATTTCATTTGCTTGTGATTTTCATCCTATTGGGCTGATATCTAATTCAATATTAAATTAGGAGTCAAATTATTTAAGAAATATCTACATTTTGATTTTGGTCAAAATCAGTTGAACAATATGATTTTAGAGGCATTTTTAGAGAAGAAAATCACTCTTCTATGCCACTTCATTTTAGCCCAATTGTGCCAAAATTCTTACATTTTAAATGAGTTAAGATATATCTATAGTCCAAATTTAATCAAAAGTATTTGAACAATGTCATTTATAAAGTTTATAAAAAGGAATCCACATATTCTCTTTATTTTGATTAGATTATGCTGAAAATTTCAAGCAACTCCAAATATCCAAGAAATATCTAAGTACAACTTGTAGAGATTTCTGAAGAGAAGGAGAATGAGAATGAGTTAATTTTAGTTATTTCCAGATTGCTCTACTTCTTTTATTAACTGAATTATGAAACTAAAATTTGAAAACTGGTATCTTATTGAATACTTTTCTCAATTATAGCTATTAGCTTAATCATATTTAATTTAGAATAAAAATTAAAGAGAGTTGAATATTTAGCTGTAATAAGAAAGGATCAGTAACTATTTGTCTTGGAATTACTGACTTACTCTTGACATATTTTTATTATATATATATATTTGTATAATTGATAATTTAGATTATTAAAACAAAAACAGAAAACAAAAATGTCAATACTCTACAAGACTAATAAATAATGAGCTTGCACATAAATTGATTAAATAGTAATTTTTAATCAGATTTTCTTTTATTGCTTAATTATTTTATAAACTTTTGCATATTAATCATTTTGTCATTGAAAAATTAAACTGTATTCTCAACAGCATTAAAATGAAAAAAAAAATATATAAAAATTTTTTGTAAGAAAAGAAATTTTATAAGAATATTGCTTAAGATTTAAAATATTCAAAATTTGTAATCCAAATCATAGATTTTTTTTACATATGTAAAAATGTAGGTTCTAACTTGATTATTAAATCCTTGATAAAAAAGATCAAATAAAAATAAAACTTACCTATGGCCTGAAGGAGGAATAAAGTAAAGACAACAATGAACTCTAGAATCTGTTATATTTCTTTTCCGAGTTATACACTGCTCTTCAATTAAATATTTTTCATATTGTTCACTAATATATTCTTGGATTGGTAGCCAACTATTAAAATAGTTTATGATTATTATCTAAAATTTTACACATGTTATAATTTAATATGCATATTTGCATTTCTCTAAAAAGAATTGTTATAAATATATCTTAAAAAAATAAATCATGATTTATAAATATCACAAATTTCAGATTACCAATTTTCATTATTAATTTGATCTCCAAATCCTGGAGTGTCTGTTAATGTCAAACGTAATCTAACTCCTTTTTCTTCTAATACTAAAAAATGAAATATAAAATTAGTTTAATTTTTTAATTATAATTTTAATAGACTATTCAATTAAAATTATTTATTAATTACTTAGAATACAGAATATAAATAAGAACACAATAAACAATGAAATAAAATTAATTAGATTTTAATAATGCAAATTATTTACAAATAATTACATAAAAGAGCAAGTAATTTCAATCTCAATACTAAGAGATTATCTTCAAATTGAATGGTGAACCAAATACTGTATAGAAATGAGACACACTCAGAAATCTTCAATACTAGAGCAAAAAAATTGCTGAAATAATTCATATAAAGAATACCTATTTTGGCATATTATTACATAATTTATTTGACTATTAAGAAAAATTCATTTTTTTTGTAAGAAATAATGGTGAAAAAACAAAATAGTGTATCGCTTTTAATTTTCTGTACAAACTGTTCTATATATATAGAAGACTCTCTTATCTGGTCTTGCTTTAACTGGCCACATTTTCAACCAGCTTTGAGTAAAAAGAGAAATGAATAAAAAGAGAATAATTTGTTTGGAATGGAAAAAAGCATTTTAAACTGCAATAAAATAGATTGAACAGAAAGATAATTCATTTCTAATTGATGCAATTTTTATGAAAAATTGCATGATTTTGCTTAAAAAAACAAATTTATATCAAACAAAAATTAAGTGTAATGATTTAATTTAATAAACTTTTATATATAACATATTTATTTAATTTACAACTTATTAATGGCATTTTTCATATATTTTTGGGTTATCCAGCCTAAGATCCAGTCCCATAGGGACCGGATAAAAGGGATACTACTATATTACATATTGTACAGAACAGTTTTTTATCCAAATTGAAATCTATCTACAAATAATTAAAACATGGATAAGAAAATAAACTTACAATGGGTAATTGATTTAATTTCTGTCGTCTGTTGTATTTTGTTTTCTTGATTTTTCTCATCTTTTGTACAACTTTTGCGACTGACATATGATTTGAAGAGAGTATTTAATAACGTTGACTTTCCTAAACCACTTCGTCCTGAAAAGTTCTCTTATTAAAGTAAATTATATTATTTTGTAAATTCAAAATTTTAATTTGAACTAACCAACAACTAAAAGATTGAATTCAAATCCTTGTTTCAGAGCCTTCTTACGTATCTGTTCTTGTAACGTATCAATACCAACATATCCCCAAATATCTGTTTTCAAGTATCCCCACTGAGTTGTTTCCGTTAGTGTGTCAGACATTATTTCAATATAATCATTCACATTTAATACTCCTAAAATAAAGATAAATGAAAATCATTACAATTTTATTGTTATGTTAAATATTTTAATTATGATTACATAAATAGAAATATTAATGATATGAAATAAACCAAAATGTCAATATATTTTCATTGTTCTACTTTATTTAAATTCCAATTTAGGTAACAAGTGTTTACTTAGCAATAAACTAAAAAAACACTCAAAAACAATGTTTATTTATATTATTAACATTTAAAATCCATTTCATTAACTATGGATTAATTATTATTTCCTTTAGAAAACCAAAATTCCAATATGCATTTGTCATGTAATAGGGAAATACACACTTACCTTTAGAACATTCAGTTATGATTCCAGATTTCGAAAAATTACGATGAAAACAACAAAAAAAAAATTCGGTAATATTTACATTACCCATTACATTATTGTGTATTATTTAAAAATCAGAAATAAATTCATTTTTTATAAACCAAAATACACCTCTGAAACTACAGATATCTTTAAATCTGTTAGTGTAAAAAGCTAAAATTAGTTGATATGCAATAAGCTTTGTAAAGTTGGAAGATTTATACAAAACTGCAGAGTGGCATGTGCTTGTTTCCCTCCCACAACGTGTAATGCAGTATGATGTCAAATAATTATATTTCCAATATAAATAACGTCCTTTCCTATCTTATAAACTGACATGATTTTTTTAAATTAATTCTATGATAACATATTATTACATAAAATTCATTATTTAACGAAAAGAAAACTGTTTCCTCTAGTAGAGAAATTAATTGGTTCTTATTAATATAAGAAAATAAATGTAAAGAAAAATTATTAAAATAACAATATCATCTTTATACTAACTATTCTACAAAGGAATCTGCTTTGTTACTTGCTTCTGTGACAGTCACTGCAACACTCTCACTCAATGATGTCATACAGACGAAGCAGTCATTCCAAAATCGGAAAATGAAGGGAAGGAAGGAAGTCGGGAAACGGGCATGTTTTCTTTTTGTTTATTTTCCGTAATTTGTTTATTTAATATTAAATTATATAAAAAATTAAAGTTATAATATCATAATTAATTCTGTCTAGATTATTTAAATAATTTCTCCAAATAAATATATTTATCATTCATATCTGATAAAATAACGGAATTATATGATGATAAAAATTTGTGTAAATATTAGAATAAAAATCATAGAAATAAATGAAAATTAGAAATAGGAGTCAATAGGCCATCTTAGGGGCATATGCAGAGCACACATCTGCTTCAAGTTAAAAATTAAAAAAAAGTTTTGATAGTCAATAAGAAAAAGGCGTAGATTCGAAGACAGAATCCAATAAATCTGAATTATCTTTATATAACTAATTTTTTTAGTATTGTACCATTTTATATAAAAATGAATTATAGTATTTCAAATTTTACTAGGAAATTATATTACAAAGAATTTCTTATTTTGAACATGAAATGGGATTCCAAAAATATTCCCTGGCAGGGGGTCACAAAAGTTCAAAAGACCACGTTGTTCGATAGATCTATTTACTCTACCTAAATATAAATCATAAATATGAAAATATCTATAAACAAGATACCGATTCGAAATTAAAATAATTGCTGGAAAATACAAAAAGTTTGTCTACAGGGAGGAAATAAATTGAAATGAAAAAAGAGCAATTTAATCGGTCAGAATAATGCTCTTTCCGTCTTACAAAATTATCTATTTCATATTAATTATAATATCAATATTTGAAAATATCTTTCTACTATTGCCTTGTTTTATTACATTTTTTGAATATTGGACAAATAATTAATCCGAAAATTTTAGTTGTTATAATTTTACAACCTTCGGAGAATAACTATAAAATGTTAAAGTACTGCATCCTATTAAAATTTTCAAATTCATAAAAAAATTCAATTTACAATGCTTTACATTTTATGAATTTTTATATTGCTTGGTCTTAAGATGATACGTACCCTCATTCTGCTGTATATATAGTACTGTACTGTATTCACTTTTAACACGGGTCACAAGATAAAGCTTCGGGTAACACAGAGGACAAAAAGCTGTTTTGGTCTTTTCTATAAACCCTAAGGGAAGAACCACAACAATTGTTGACCTTGAGCACTTTCTTCCCCAGTTAGCCTGTTTGAATGTTTATACTGTACGTATTTTTACGACTCGACCCAATGGAGAATAATTTCAGCAGTAAATTTGAATGGAGCCATCAAAATTTCTCAAGCTTCCCTAATTTCTGAAATTCAGGTTCTGGGAAAATAAAATAGAATACAGTATTAAAAATGATTAATAAAATTGTAAATGTTTCATTGTTTGATAGTAGACATACAAGATAAAAATAAAATTTAAATTAGTTGAGTGGACAAATGAAACATCATTGTCAAGTAAGTTCAATCAGTTCCACTTCAAAGTAATCGAGTCCTTTTGAGCTATTATTCACAGCGAATAGAAAGGAAATCAATCTTTATCTAAAACAAGGAAAGTGTGCAAAACAGAATTTAGCCTTATCAGTGGTCGAAGTAGAAAACATTAAACATCCGTTTTATTATAGTATTAGCCAATAAATGCTTAAATAAAACAGATTTATTTGGATATTTTGTTGGTAGAACGATTTATAGTTACTATTATTCAATTCTTTACTTATTATAGTTGTCATCACTAGTTATAAATGATCTAGATAAACTTATCAGAGTGATAAATTTCAAGAGACATATTTCTAAATCTGGAAACAATAATGAGACATGAGTAGTATACTATAATTTATTAAAGACTTAGAAAACGTATTTTTATACATTTTGGCATTATTTTCGGAGAACCAGTAAAATCTTAGAAGAGTAAATTCAAACTTTTCTATTCATTCTTTCTTTATTAATTTATGTCATTCTTATTCAATTGATAAATTAAAAATAGAATTAAAGTATAATTTAACTATCTTCCTTTAATTAAACTAGAAGTTTATATCGTTGACAATTCCGAAAGATAACATATTGACGGATTGAAAACATTGTACTGTGTTTACAGCTGTAATTTAAAATATTATTTTACAGTATCCAAGCATAACTTTATTATTTTCAGTTAACTTACCATTTTTAACAGTTTCTATAACATTGACTTATTTCATTGGTTAATAAATAAATTAATAACGATTCATACTTTGTAATTTTGTCATCAATAAAAATAACCCGAAAAAAATCTTTTATTTTTTTGTTTAAAAAAGCCGATTCGGATCATTCATTTCTGGTTCTACTTCAATATCTTCCAAACACAATACAATTGCGTATCATCAAAGTTATCTTCCTGTTAAATTTTATAAAATATATTAATTCAGTTTTAATTAATTCAAACGATATTTAGAAAAGAATCTCAGAAGTTTGAATGACCGCCATTTTTAAATAGTTGAAACTAAAGTGTTAAAATTCGAATCAACTTTAATGGTAGGACATCCTTTCAGAATTTTATAAAAATTTATTAATTAGTTTAAAAGTTATTAATGGAAGACACATAAAATAGAAAGTTTGATAATAGACTTCTCGATTTTTTTAGCTTAATTATGTTTTCGAAAATGAGCTAAAAATGAATAAATATGATCCATTATACCACAAATATAATTTCTCGATTCAATGCTATAATATCTTAAAAACAAGTTTTAATTTTTATTATAAAGATTTGCTTTCGGTTAACATTAATTTTCATTAAATAAGAAATCCTGATAAGAACTCTTATTTTCCAAACGTGCCCTCTATTTTGCAATAGTTAAAATATACTGTATATCATCAAAATCGTCTTTAACAGCAAATTATCTATGTTGAATGAGCATTAAAAAATCTATTAATTAATTCCGTAATTATTATAGAAAACCTCAAAAGTTTGGATGTCCGCCATTTTAAAGAAGAAGAATCTGTAGGATTAATTCATCATATTTCAAATTGTATCATATTGTACTTGCTATCTTTCCCAAGTTTACAAAAAAAAAAAAAAAAAACAAATAAGCTTAGTTCAAAAGATATTAGGGAGAAACTTCCAATTTTTAACATCTACCATTTTTTAAATGGTTAAAGATAAAGAGTTAATTACAGTACCATAGATATAAACTTTAATGGTTTAATATTGATATTAAATGTTATAAAAACTCCTTATTTCAAGATATATTAAGCGAATATCTCAGATGTTTGAATATATTGCTGTTTTTAATGGTTGAAGCTAAAGTTTAAACAATTTAGCATCGAGATTATCGTTGATGGCAGAATTCAATATCAAATTTCCTGAAAATCTAATTAGTTCAAAAGTGAGGGAGACACATAAACAAATAGACTGCAGTATAATGATTTTACACGCTTCATTTTCTTTCGGAAGATAGGTTAAAAGTCAGTACAGTAATAATAATTTTATATTTTCAGTTACATACAAGATAACCAAAAGATAAATATTTTTATTACTTGATTTGAGCAAAAATCATTACAAATTATTTTTTTTAATGTTATATATGTTTTATATTAGTATTATATATAACCAGACTGAAACTGTTTCCGTTTCAAAATGATTTTAGCTGTTTTACCATTCTATAAAGAAATTCCAGTTCCGATTTCAAAGCAGTTTGAATTTTATAATGCAATATGATTTTCGGTTTTATATAATTGTTACAAATTTTTAAAAAGTATAAACTGTTTTAAAACCGATTTTAAATTATTTGCTTGATTTGATTTGCGTGCTTTATTTTAAAAAAAATGATTTAAAAAACACACAAAAATTTAGATCCAATCCCATAACATCACAAACGAAAAGCAAAAACTATTTCATATTAATGGATTCTGTGAAATACACTAGATTGCCGCTTATCCTGGTTGGATTATCCCTGTTGCGAATTAATTTTGATTAATCCACAACACAAAAGTGATGACTAATTATCGTTGTTTTATTTTAGATGCGAAACCTGTCAGATTTTTAAACGCCCCAGATTCGTTTCTTTATTATATCTTAGATAATTGTCGATGAAAATTAGAATCAAATTAAAACTGCAAATATTGAAATATTTTCTTGCTTCAAATAAACAAATTTCTCATATTCTTTTCAATAAATAATTGAATACTGAATCTGGATTATGTATGTATACATAATCCAGATTCAGTATTCAGTTCAGTATTCAGTTGTTATTTATTTTTTAATATTAAACGCATATTGTCCGTAATTCCGACTTTATAAGCATTTTGCGATTTATCAGGGAATCGGTTATCCGAGAGACTTAATTTCTCCACTTCCCGGTTAATCAGGAGTCTATTGTAATTGTAAATAATCGAACTCAGGGAAGAGAAACTTTTTCGAATGTGGGCCGTTTGAAGCAAATTCGAAAACTCGCCAAAGGAAAGATTATGATTTGTAATTTCAATTATGCAGTACTGTATTATATTTATTAAGTCGGCTATTATTTTCCGCTTTCAGAAAAGTTTGTTGTTTACTCTTTTATCGTGCATTTTAAAAATTCTAAAAAAAAAAAAAAAATACAATTTCAACTCAGAAACTATTCTTATAAAAGTTCAATGAATCAAATAAAATGTATTCTCGGTCTGTGGTTTCTCCTTCCCTTTCTAACTATATTTATTAATTTTTGCATTCATTGGTTAGATGTATAAAAATTTACTGAGTTAAATATTATATATCTAAAAAAATTTATTAAAATTTAATTTTATAAATTAGAAAATAACAAGTATAAATTGGAATTTGTATACTATCTAGCAATTTGTTTTCATAAATAAAATGAATAGAATGAAAGTACAGTAATCTACAGAATTATGTTTATTTTATCGTTAATTTGTTTGTTATGCTATATCTGTATTGTATTTCGAAATAAAATAGATTACAGAAGGTTTCTTAGATATATTTATATAGTAATTCTAATTTATTTTTGAAAATCGATTTGCATAAGCATTATTTGAATTTTTTAGTAAAAATTCAAATACAGTAATGATATGTCAAATCAATTTAATATACATGTATATAATGCAATGTTTGTCTATCTGTTTCGCATAAGGCTTCCACATCGTTTGACCTAGCGGGACTAAACTTTGCATGGCAACTTCTCATAATCCCATAAGTAATAAGATATCCTAAGTTAAAATCATCCTCAAGGAGTGGTTGTAATTTAAAACGTGTATTTAAATTCTTCAAACTGTTATTACGACTATTGTTGACTTTGCAATGAATGACGTCGGAATGATGTTATGTCTCACAAACATGACGCCATCGCGACGTAACAATGGGTGACAGCACAAACGTCAGCAGTGCGTGATGTCAATATGACGTAGCAATGAGTAAAGGTGACAAAAGTGTCAAAGTACGAAATAGTAATAATAATACAATTTTATGTCATAATGACCCCATATACGGTGACATTTCAGAACGTCACCGTATATGGGGTCATTATGACATAAAATGAATGCCGTCACAAAATTTCCAAGTATTGTGACCAGATATATACAATGTCATCAAGCATCACTGTATGACGTAATTATAACATAGAAATGTGTAATGTCACAACAGATCCGAATAGGACATAATGCATTATGCATGCTGTCCCAAAATTTCACCAGTAGGCCTATGTGACACCACAAGTTTCGAAATATGATATCGTCGCGCCCAAAAAAGTTTCAATTTTTCTTGCTTTACTTGTAAGTAAAAATACATTTGCAGCTATCAAAAAGTCTTGCGAATCGGAAATTAGTATCTCCTATAAATGATGTGCCAGAAATTCCCTGGCAATGCCGGGTGTATTAGCTGATTTATAAATAAGGATTAAATCTATATTTACTATAGATTTAATCCTTATTTAACGTCTTGACGTGATCGAACATTTCTGATAATTCTAATTCATAAATTTCCATGTTGGAAAATCTCTTACAAGTTAGACAATATTTGATTTAGTGCATATTTTTGATATTCATGATTCTTGAATGATGATAATACATACAAATTCTAACAACAACAATATTTTTACAAACCATATTATAATATAGGCCCTAATATTTGCAAATGATCTCGATTGGTAAAAGCAGAATATCAGTAATTTATTTATGATACTTAAAAATGTAAGTTATGTACGAAACGTAAATGCATGATATACACAGTTTTAAATCAATTTGAAAAGCTCTTTAAAATGTTTTATTAATTTGATGGTATGGGACAAGCTAAAATAATTGAATCTTATAGTATTGCGTAGATGAACTGGATGAAAATAAAAGATGGCATATGCAGCAGACCGACTTTGAAATTTTGTCATTATATCAACATCATGAATTATCAATATCAAAATATTTATATGGCTTTACACGAAAAATCATAAAAAAGGAATGATCATTTTATACTAATGATTATTTGAACTTTATGATAATTTTTGCATTGTTAAATATAAAATAATGCGTGGCGAAAAGGTACTTTTGTCCCATGTTCAAATTTCCATGGGGGCAACTACCATGGCCGTTGTCTGCGTGGAGTCGGCGCATAAGAATAATGCGTTATGCGTGGGGTCATAAGAATAAAATATACTCTTGGTGATGCAAAAATCTAAGTACCTTTTATCATTTTTAAATATAAAAAAGATGTGTATATATGCACACGCACACGCACAGTGTCTTTACAGTATTTTTTAACATATCAAGATTAACTTGAACAGAATGCAACTTTTCATATTTATTTGAAAGCAGGCTCAATAATAATAAAAATACCGTACTCTTCAGTACTTGTAGTCGTAATCATATTCATTAATGCATATTTCAAGATCAAATAATAATAAATCCTGAATAATATTTGGTAGTATAATAGTATTACTAATAATAGCGCTATTATTAGTAAACATGAAATACATATTTAATACTGTAAGTATTTAATTTTTATTTATGGTTTATTTCCTCTTATTAATGTTGTTCAGTTATTAAAATGAAGCAATGATTCATTTGTTAAAATCGAAGAACATATAGTTTAATTTAGAAAGAAAGTACATTTTTAAAAAAATTAATTAGATTACCGTTATTCTGTAGTTATGAATCATAATGCAATACAGTTCAGCACAGCTTTTCATAACTGCCAAGAAAAAAATAAACGAATTATTTTACGTTCTATTTCTATTGTCTTAATATTTATTCGAAAAATTAGGCCAATAAATATACAGTCGGACCTCCATATATCGAACTTCTATATATCGAAATTCTCCGTATATCGAAGTTTTTTGTTAGTCCC
>WUQG02025659.1:0-11233 GCA_011317285.2 Androctonus mauritanicus | reverse complement strand
ATAATGGAAACGTAATGGTCCCCCTTTTTTTCCTGCCAACGTTTGCATCGGAATGAATATTTTTTTTTCCTTCTTACTGAGTTTAGAGTCAGTAATACCATTTTTATTGCTTTATGACTTTCGATACTGAGATTTTTAATTTCAAAATAAAATTTCCGGAACAAAACTTTTTTCCCCTCTTAGTGTAATTTAAAACCGAAACGTGTTTTTAGATTGACTGTCGTAGGGTTTCTGTTTTTTCATAGAAACCTTTCTGGGAGCAACTTTAATACTTAATTCTGTAATAGAACAGTGAGGTCAGCAGTTTGGATCTTAAATTTTTTTTCCCTTCTCCTTCCCCATTTTCTCGTTCCCGACCTAGAATGTTCATCGACCCTTATACTGCAGAGGATCGAACACGGGTCTTAACGATTTCGTTTTTATTTATCCCAGAAAGAGAATTCTCATCTTCGACCCTTTATTCTTTTTTTTTTTCCTCTTTCTCAGCCATTCAATTATTAGACGTTTTTCCCAATATTAGAAGCATCGTGTTTCAACTTTCCAAGAACCCAAGGGTTTTATATGTCAAAAAGCTCAGTGGTCTTCATGGTTATTTTATATACTGGATTCGATTTTTATTATAAGTGAATCAACAACTTTTTCCGTCGACAATATTTTAAAACCTCTTTTTGCCAATTTTCCTCGAAATTCGTCAACGTGTTTTGTTGGTAAATCTCAATTTAAAATTTTTCTTATCCATAATACTTTTCAGAAATCATCTTATTCATTATGTGTTACCCTCCCTCGCAGTATCGATTTTCAACAGTTTCAATTAACGACAATGGAAGGAGATTCGACGATTCTTGGAAAAACGAATTTGCGTTTCAGTTGCGTCAAAACATACAGAGATAATGCATACATATATTTGCCAATGCATCAGCATCCTCTCTGCCCATAATCTGCATTATTGATGTTGTATATTTTTTCTATAATCGCGATTTACTTTTGACCGATGAGAAAACGAGTCAATAAAACTATTATTTTTTACCACAATCTTCCCCCCCCCCCCCCCAAAAAAAAAAGTTTTTTAATATTTGCTACATTTTGGTTTTCGCAAACGGGAATTGCCATTATTATTATGTATGACACGTAGTGATGGAATTCACGTAACGAGAAGCAGAGAGAGTAAAATGTATAAGTTTCTCTCTCCCGGCAATAGAAAAAGAACCCAGCAGGTATAACAGTGCTCTAGCGGCTCGTGTGCGGTATAACCGAATACAGTATATAAGAAAAGAGAAATCTTTGTGCTCGCCGTGCGCTAGGCGCCGACGTGTTCGGTTATACAGCAGTGAATCATAGGACGTTAGTAAGTCAGTAAGTCCATACGCGCTGCGGCGAAAATAAAAGGATTTAGGAAAATTTTAAGTAGAAAAACTGCAAATTGGATTCTTGCCGAACGGTGAGCATTGGAAAGAGGACAAGCTACAGTGTACAAGGGCATTTTGTGACCGAAATTCTCTCTTCGCAGAGAAAATTTCAAGGTAGGTCATTTATTTCCTGTAGTGAAGAGGTATTTTTGAGAATTTTTTTTATTGCTCGGCACCTGACCTTTCGCTAGAAAAAAAAGAGAGAAAATTTAGGTATGGGTGCGTTTGCGTAATAGCGTTCCCGTGTAAACAGTATAATCGCGTTCGCTACTGCCGCGTGTCCGGACGAACGACCGGCGCGAGTTTTTTTTCCGGGTTCGTAGGTGAACGGAAATTTACCGGGTTGTGAAACACTGATAATCTCGAAGATTCAGAGAATCAGGCATTCTTTTGGCTTCAAATTGTTGATAAAGGGCAACTTGCGAATCAAAAAAAAAGAAAAAAAGAGAATAAATAAAGATGTGCAGATTCAGAAAGGATAGAAATTTCTCGGCCTCCATCTTGGTACGTTATCGGCCTAGATCGTGAGAAAGGAAAAGAGGGGAATAAAGTGCGCATGCGCGTGTTGGAAACTAAAAGATCCAAAATTGAGAAATTTCGTGGCTTAGCGCGAGTGTGAAAATCACAAGCAGTAGGGATAACGCGTGATGACGCATGCGTAAAAACAGTAGTGGGGACTGAGACTCCCGCGTCCCGATATTACGGCGCCCGAGCCCAACTTCACTTCCTTCTGCACTTGCCTACAGACTAGTCGTCTTACGCCAGATAAGTAGCAACTTACAATTAGGCAATAATTTATTGTCCTGATGGGAATTTTTATTCTCAAAGGAATCAAAAGTGAACACCGCTCAGTTAGTCGGAGCCATACTTTTTTACTGATTGAATTTCAATTAGACTAAATTGAAATTGATTATTTCTTTTTGCGATTTCTAGAAGTAAATCTCTTTGTGATTATTTCGTTTGGAATTTCTAGGAGTAAATTCCTTTAACGAAAACTTATTGTCTTGCCGAGAATTTTTACTCGATTAAATTAAGAAGTGAACGCTATTCGGTTAACTTGATCCGTAGTTCTCCATTAATTGAAGTGCAGTTAATTAACGCTGAAATTGTTTCTCTTTCGGAATTTCTTTTAGTAAATTTCCAAATCTTTTCGTATTATTTATGACGCACGTGGTAAATTTTAGAAATTTAGAAGTTTTAACATTAATAAACAATTGGTTTATAATTTATACTTTTTCGAAATTCGAGTGAAATCTCGTAATGAGCAATCTCCCTGTAACAGTGGAAGAACTCGAGAGTTACTCTGACGAACAGTTACAGGATTGCCTATATGTCAATTGCTTATAGTTAGAATTATGACGGTCATGAAGCGTGAACGTGAAGCTCCAGCCGGAGCCTCTTAGTCCGTCAATGCTGATCGCCCTGGAACTCCTACAACTAGTGAGTTGGCCGATCAAGAGTAAGGAGAGCATCTATTTCTGCCTGTAGCTCCCTCGACGGTGAGAGATTTCCAATTACCGGTAGGATTCATTCCTCAGGTGATGAGAGATCAGGTAGCCATCACACTCGCCTCTCATGACCCAGAACCCAACGAAAATTTGGCTGCTCTAGGCGATGTCGATTGAAATATCGCAGCAGATAAAAATATCACGTCAGAGTCGAAAACTCGAAGGAAAACGAAAAGTAATGTTACGGCCATAATGACCAAGCCAGGCTATTTTTCGACAATCTCGCAAGCGCGAATTCCGCAAAAGAGTACTAGTAGAAAATGTAATAGCCCTAGAAATTCGCAATCGCCTAAATTAATAAACCAGAGTTTCGCAGGTCAGAATTTTAATATGCCGCTCAATAATAACGCGCAGAATGATCTCGCCTGTGGATGGCAAGGACCGCATCAAGGTCTCAATAATGGTGGATCGTACGCAAATATGGCGAATAACTGGCCACCTCAAGCGTCTAACGTTAGAAATGCGACTAATAACTATCCTAGACCGCGGGATAATTCATACGCTCGTACATGTGAGGCTATGCGTAAATGGACTTGCGATTTTCTGGCTCTCGTTACGAAGATCCCGAAAACTTTCTGAAAAGACTTAATGAAGGTCGTTCGATAGTTACAATTACTAACGCTGAATTTCTAAAATGTTTATCATTCTTTCTAGATGGAATTGCGTTGCATTGGTTTAGAAACGAACGAAGTAACTGGCAGACTTTAGCTGATTTTACTACAGCTTTTCGAGCACGTTTCGGTCCTATAGATTATCAAAATGCGCTGTATTACGAGATTCGTTCTCGCACGCAAGGTCAAAATGAGTCCATTTCATATTACATAATATGCATGAAAAGTCTCATGTCTGAATCAGTCCCGCCTATGCCAGTTGGACTTCAAATTGATATTATTTGTCGCAACATGCTACCTAGTGTCCAAGATGGCCTGGACACTTCAAATATAAATGATTTGTCAGAACTGGAATTAGTTGCTAGACGCAGGGAAAGGAGAATGGTAATCGCAAAAGAATATCGTCACCCTCCCCCGGCTTCGCGAGCCTTGCATGCCGATCTAGCGTATCAAGACAACCGAACCCCTGCGCATCGCTTAGCTTTTCGTAATAAACTAAATCGGGCACAAAACGTCCCGCAGTTGGCAAACATTGAAGTTGAGGGCGAAGTTTTAGACTTAATTGAAAACGATGTTTGTGGTTTGACCGATTTTGATGAGCAGGAATTACAAGAATTGGCTAATTTGAGAATTGGGTATAGCAAAAATAATTCTCGCAACGTTAAACCTGCAGTAAAGCAGAACAAGCTCGCCAACTTGAATGCTGTTTATCAGGAGTCTAGTATTAAGCTCTGTTACAATTGTGGTAGTCAAGATGGCCACCAAGCGCAAAGTTGCTCTAATCCTAGGCGTATTTTCTGTAGAAGCTGTGGCAAGTTTGGAAGAACTCGCAACAATTGCGATAGTTGTCGTGTAATCGGCGAACAATCATACTGTTCAGGCTGTGGCCTGACTAATATTACGGCCGCTGATTGTCCCGATTGTAATAGAAAGGAAAACTAAGTAATGGGTTAATTCCTGAGACTCAAACTAACCCAGTTATTTATGAAAACCTAGAGTCTCATAACATAAACGAAATTTTAACTGAGGACATAAAGAATTCTAAACATAACCAAAGTACAAATGACGATTCGTATCAGTTTGAAACTGAAGAATGTTACGCAGCTGAGAACGAGGATTTTTAGTTTAATATCTGGAGAATCCCAAACGCATTTGCGTCTATACGAACGTAAATATTCGAGGACGAGTTTTTAAGGCACTCTTGGATGGCGGAGCCACTCGCTCGTTTTGCAATTCCGAGGTTGCAAATTTTATCAGAGGCTAAGGTTTTCCTGTTCATGAAAATCGAATGAAAATTCATTCTCCGCTGGGTTTACAGACTATTACTTCTGAAATTGTGGCTATGCCAGTGTGCATGCACGGAAGAACTGCACAAGTCTCTGCCAAAGTTTTACCTGATTCTGAAACGCCAATAATTCTGGGTGTACTGATTCTTTGCATTTTTTTGGAGTTTTGCTAAATTTTGAGGATTTAACTTATTGTGTAGCGTCAGACCCTACTAAAATTTATAAATTCACTGATACGGTTTACGAAAATCTTGATGAGAACTTTAAAAGTAAATTAAGCGCTTTGTTTGATTTATCTTCAGACCAAAGGAAAGCCCTAGAAAAGATTCTTTCGGAAAATATTGGTGATAAACCGGGAAAATTGACAGCAACTAATGTGCTGAAACACGTGATCGACGTTGGAGATCACCCTCCTATCAAACAACCTTGCTATACTATAGCGTACGCGCTGCAGTCTTACGTGCAAGAACAGGTTGATAAGAAATTACCTGATGGTATTATTGAGCCTTCAAACAGCGAATGGTCTTCTCCGATTGTAGTGGCTAAAAGGCCTGATGGTTCATTACGTATGTGCCAGGATTTTCGTAAATTAAACAGTATAACTAAGAAAAACAATCACCCTATACCGGCCGTAGATTCTATTTTAGCAAAGCTCCGAAAGGCCAAATTTATAAGTACAATCGATTTAAGTCAGGCATATCATCAGGTAGAGCTCGAAGAAAATTCTCGCAAGTATACCGCTTTTCGTGTACCAGGGCGGGGCATATTTCAGTATAAAAGAATGCTATTTGGGTTAGCGAATGCACCCGGAGTCTTTCAAGGACTCATCGACAAGCTGTTAGGGCCCGAATTCGAGCCTCACGTATTTGCTTATCTGGATAACATAATAATAGTCACGGAAACTTTTGAAGAGCATTTGTACCCGCTCGAGAAAGTCTTGAAAGTTCTCAAAGCTGCTAATTTGACTATAAATCCGGACAAATGTAAATTTTGTCGTTCCGAGGTAACATTTCTCGGTTTTGTTTTGAACCGTTAGGGGCTGCAAGTGGATCCGTCCAAGATTGTCCCAGTTCAAAATTATACGGCGCCTCAGACTCCACGTCAAATTCGACGATTTATCGAAATGGCATCATGGTATCACCAATTCATTCCAAACTTTGCCAGTCGTTGCGCGCCCATGTCTAAGTTGCTGCGTAAAAAGAATAAATGGATCTGGGGCGATGAACAATAAAAATCTTTCGAAGACATTAAAAAATGTCTAACGTCCTCTCCAACCTTAATGAGACCCGACTTCACTAAACCGTTTATTTTACAAACCGATGCTAGTACCATTGGTCTAGGGGCGGTTCTTTGTCAAAAAGGTGATGAAGATAAAGAGCATGTGATCGCGTACGCAAGTCGAGTTCTGCAGGGGCCTGAAGCAAATTATACAGTCTCTGAATTGGAATGTTTAGCTGTAGTATGGGCTGTTGAGAAATTTCGATGTTATTTGGAAGGCTGGAAATTCACGGTCATTACTGATCATAGCTGTTTGCGTTGGCTTCTAACTATTAAAAACCCAACAGGGCGTTCAGCTAGATGGGCAATGAAATTGCTGGTGCATGACATGGAAGTCTTACACCGTAAAGGTACTTGTCATCACGTGCCTGATGCGCTTTCACGCATGTACGAAACAGTTAATGAAGCTCTCGCCGCTCTAAATGATCAATCCGAACTACCCGAAACTGATTGGTACGTTTAACGTATTGCCCAAGTCTCAGCCTCTCCTAAAAAGTTTAAGGACTGGTTAGTACAAAAAGACAAATTGTTCTATCGCTTTCGCAATGTATTAATAGACCACGTTACGCAAGATTTATCTGAATGGAAATATGTGCCTTAGGAAAATGAAAGATTGCAAATTCTAAGAGAAGCTCATGACGTCGGACAAGCGGCACATTTAGGAATCGAAAACATTCATAGCAAGATATTGCTGAAGTATTTCTGGCGTGGATATCTCGAAGAAGTAATCAATTATGTGTCCAAATGCAACGTTTGTCAACGTTCTAAAGCTCAGCAGACAGAACCTGCTGGTCTTATGGGCGAAAGAGTTATCGAGCAGCCTTGGGACGTAGTTGCTGCTGACATAATGGGGCCGTTGCCTCGTAGTAAAAATGGATTCACTTTTTTATTGGTCGTTCAAGACTTGTTCACTAAGTGAATAGAAGTTGAGCCACTACGGGCGGCTACCGGTCCTGCGATTGCTAAAGCACTAAATTCTTTAGTAATTAATCGTTGGGGAACGCCACTGGTATTTATATCAGACAATGGCACAGAATTCGTAAATAAAGCCATAGATAGCTTCGCTCAAGAAAATGGTATCTGTCATTCGACCATACCCCCGTATGACCCTCAAGCTAATCCGGTAGAGCGAGTTAATCGCATTCTAAAAGTCATGATGATCGCTTATTTGAATCAGGATCATCGAGAATGGGACGTTCATTTAAATGAATTCAGATTTTCGTATAATACAGCGTATCCTACGTCCATTAAATTATCTCCGGCTTTTCTAAATTTAGGCCGTGTTCCTAGCCCGGTTGACTCGCTATGGCGTGTTGAAAAAGGCGAAATTGCAATTGCGCAAGGAGATACCGTATCTTGGTCCGATCGTATGTTACGATTACAAAATTTGCGCGGCTGGGTGGCTGAAAACTTGCGTCTTTTGCATGGAAGACAAGCTCAATACTACAATAAATCGAAGCAAGCGCTAGTCCTTAAAGTAGGCGATAAAGTCCTAGCTAAGAATCGTATATTGTCGAATGCAGCGGAACATATCGCAGCAAAATTAGCCGACAAGTATAAAGGTCCGTTTGTTATTACCAAAGTAATATCGCCTTTAGTCTATTCGTTAGAAGACGATAAGAGGAAGAAGCTCGATAAAATTTATGTGAGGGACTTGAAACCCTTTGAAAACTAAAAGTGGTCTGGTGTCCGAAGCGTAGCGTTCGTACTGACGGAGGAGTTAACTATCGTTTTGTCAATTTTTACGCTTGTTTCAGAATGGACACTATCGAGAATGGTCAAGGTACCGGGGACATGGAGGCTACTACGGAAAAGTCGATGGTAGACTCTGATTCAGTTCTTGATGACATAGACGTGATCATTCAAGAATCCGGAACGTCCGTCTGAGAGCTGATCAAATTCTATCCCTCCAATGGAGTAGAGACCGAGAAAGGTTCTGAGGCTCAAGGTGACGTCAGGTCTGAAAGGATTCCTGAGTCTAACGATGAGAACAGAGTCGGTGGTAGTGTTCAAAATCCTAGCGGAGAAATTTCATCTAGCGAGACAATAGTTAGCATCAATTCAGCACTAAAAGTCCTGGATGAAGATTTGCAAGGTTTGAAGACCATTAAATATTCTGTCGGCGAGAATGAATTTGACCGGCCTCTGGTCGAGGTACCGCTAATTTTGAGTGTCCCAGGTGTACCGGAGTTTCTCCCGTCCCGGATTTCAATCCAATTCGGAGAGAATGTCTCTGCGGAGGCGAACCTATCTGAGAACTCATCTAGCCAGCCTCTAGTGAGAGCTAAAGAAATCGTGACACCAGTCCTGCCTTCGGAGACTCAGGAGGGTAGTAGATCCAGTGAGTCAGCTAATCGCGACTCTGTTAACGTAATATTAGGGCCCTCTAAGCCAGACTGGATGATAGCGGTTGATAAAGGGCTCATTGAGACCCATCCTCTTCACGTAGTGGAGAAGGAGAAATTCAACTACGACGTGTTCGTTTCTCCGTTCTCCCGACTCGCTGGGACTTCTGGCTCAGCATCAAACGCTCAGCCCCCGTGGCAGCATTTCGTCAAAGGGCGGAAGAAAGTGGCAACGGGCTTGAGCGAGCCAAGCACCCCACGCCAGTTTCGACCGAAGGTAAAGCCCAGCCAAAAGCGTCCTTGGTGCTGGAACTGCAAAGGCATTGGCTACGAGAGACCCCAGTGTCCGTTACGAATCGAAGGCGGTGTAATGAATTACACGTGCTTTAGATGCGGGCAAGACGGAAAAACCTGTAGAACTTGCGATAATTGTGGGCCGAAATGGCGTAAGCAAGGGCCGTTCAAAAAACAAAGGAAGCCCCAGGTTTGAAAGTCTCTATGATATATTTATTTCTAGTTTCCTCAGTTGTTCCTTATGGAACGTCAGCCTAATTAATGGGCTCTTTGTTTGTAGAATTTTTACCAACTCCATACAGTGCACAAGTATAAACTGCAGACTCCGAATTGACTTATTTATTTTTTTTTTTTTGAAAGTTTTGAAAGGATTAATTAGTTGCTGCGCAACTGGTAGGTCAAAATAGGCTACCAAATTCAATTAAGTTAGTTTAGTTTAAAAAAAAAAAGTTGTTTATTTCTTTGATATTATTGTTTTTAATATAAATTTACAAATATTCAAGTTAGCTTTAATTGTAAAAACACAAAATCTAAGTCGTAGTGCTGAATAAAAGTTCATTGTTGCAAGTCATTAATCTGAGTTTTATTGAAGTTATAAATTAAAGATAATGGGAAAGACACTAAAATAAGGCTAAAGCATTCGGGAACCGAGATAAACTCTCATACCTCCGAATTACACCTCCAATTGCTATCGCGGTGTCAATAAAAACATTAAAATTGGCTCCTTCTTTCGGAATTTCTAATAGTAAATTCCACGACCGTTGTAAATTACAAAAGCAAACTTCGGGAAGCAAATATCACTTTTCAACAATTCATTCGATCGCGCTGCACATTTTCATTTTCTGAAGTCCTGTGTGCTGGCGCTGCGCTGAAATATCGATTTGAACGTGTGTTAATCTCTGGCAAATTTTAAGCAAATCTTACGTTTTTATCATTTATAAGGTGCCTTTGATTCACATTAGCCCAGTAGCCAAGAGTGCGCTTAAATGCGTAGCTAGAATTTGTGTTTCATCGGAGGGCCTTCGGGGTCATTTTCTTTCTGGAAATGGATGAACAAATTCGGTGTAATCGGCTAAAGTTCAGGTCTTTAAATTTTTGGGCAAAGAAAAGACACGAGTTGCAATGTCTGGGTTACGCTATGACAGCTTGTCTGTAGTCAGTTCTAAGTCCTGCAGGCCGACAGATAGGCTGTAGGTACTTGTTTGACTGTCAGCCATTTTGCTGGGCAACGCAAGAAAGGGCTCTTCCGAGGTTGTGCCACGACTGGCTCGAACTTATCAATTCTCATGTCTGAGCGACTTGTTATATCTTTTGGGTGGGTTCGGATGGCCTTGCTGTCATAATTTCGACCCAACTGAATCGAGGTTAGATTTAGATGCTTGTAACAGGCCTATGGGATCTCAACCTCATCCTGCCATGATGATGTTGGCTAGCAAGAGAAAAACTTAAAGTCCTTGGAGTTTGGCTAATTTGAGAGTGGTTAGTTGCAAAACTACTTAAAACCTAGTTTTTCTCTTAGCGCGGGGGAGTTGTGACGGGGTATTTCGTTCGCAACGGATTTGTTCTCTATTTTTGTCAGAACTTTGATATTTGGGGAGTAAAGGGAAGGAATTTGACTGCAAGCGGGATAGGAAGAGTAGGGGATTTCATGTTTGGCGAGAACTCGAGGCATAGCACGCTCTCTGAGTTCTGGCCTCGAGCTGGACGGACGTGAGTCCGCGCTCTCGAATTTCGGCCTCCGTGCCGCTCGGTCGTAGTTTTCCGTGCCGTGTTCTGGAGCCTTTTCGACAAAAATCATGTCGAGAATGAAGAGCCGGGAAACATTTTCTCGTTAATAAAATTGGAGTAACTTGGGTAAGTCAATTTGCGTTATCGAGCCAGGAGGAATTGCTGCTATCGCGCCCTATTACAAAAATAGAAAATTTTTGGGTGTTACTCTAAGTAGAGACTACTAAAAGACGAAAAGTGGATAGTTCCTAAAATGAGCCACCTTTTAGTAATTTTCTTCAGAGTTCTCACACCTCTACTTGCCGTTAGTCTATCGTAAACCCGGGATGAGCTAGCCTGGTAGATAAGATTGCGGCTTCACTCATTTCCTTGATTTTAGAGAAAAGGGTCTTTTGATTCGATAAATCAATTATCTGGCGCATCTTGGAAAAATCAAGTAATAATTAATGGAACTTTTGTGGAGTTTTTCTTGACCGCGACCTGGCTCAATTATTTTAGAGGAAGGTTCAAGAATTACCTCACAAATTGGCGCCCAACGTGGGGCTTTCTGATGAAAAATTATTAATTGTTTTCCGGTTAAGTCCGCCTTAAGCCGAAAATCTGACGATGTTGCAGCAACAGAATGTGCAACCCAAAATCTTCAGCTATCGCAGCAACAGAGTGTGCGACCCCCCCCCAAAAAAAGTTTTTTTCAATATTCGCTACATTCTAGTTCTCGCAAACGAGAATTGCCATTATTATTATGTATGACACGTAATGATGGAATTTACGTAACGA
>WUQG02025658.1:0-30899 GCA_011317285.2 Androctonus mauritanicus | reverse complement strand
ATTTTATGGAAACTTTGGGGGATTAGAAGTGCCTTAAGATATTTACGAGGCTTAAAATCTTATATCTTATGGTAGCGTGTGACAGAAACTCAAATTTTATGGGCATCTATGGAATTGGAAACGTATTTGGCAGACACTTAAGGGACCAAAAACGTGTTTGGAGAACATTATATGAATCTCGAACAGAAGACGCTTTAATGCCTGAAGCATTAGAAAAATTATTTACTAGATTATGTCTACGTCAAACAATGATGCAATTTTATATTTTTAGACTTAAAAAGAAGAATTATACAATAAGTATCGATAATTCTAATATATAAGATAAGAAAATATATATAAAAAAAGACTTTTTTACTCGAATAATTGGGTAAAAGTTATCTGTTTGTGTGAAGATATCTCGAATTTTATGATATTGCTCGAGAGCAAAAAAAGAAAAAAATATCTTATGATAACAAACCAAAATGATTGTCACTATAGTAAAGAATTCGTTCGACAACGATCGTAACTAATTTATGAAATAATTTTTATTCATTTTATACTACAAGTATAATTATTAATAAGATATAATCTAAATTATACAAGTTAAATAATTTTTAAAGGTTATTCTATCTATAAAAATTTCTTATTTTAGAATTATTGATAATAAAACGAATTATTAATTCAAATAAACATTTAAATTATTTAACTTAAGTAAACATAAATCGTCTATGAATAAAATAATGTTTTTCATATCCTACTGCCTTAATAAATAATAATAATAATAATTCTGTATTGGAGTCAGTCATATTTTAAAATTTTGAAAATATTATCTTTTTTTTATTCATAAAAATATAAATATCTATAGAATGATATAATTTAGATATTTTTAAAAATATCAATTTTTCTCTGATACAAATGATAATCGTTAATACTCTTTACGATTAAATATTAATTGATCGATCAATACTTACTAATATTTATTTAATAATAAAATTAATAGTTATTAATTATTTATAACTTTTATAAATTATAATTACTTACACATAAAATGATTACTGTTCAATAAAATATAAATTAATTATCGAATGAATTTCATTCGATAATTAGTTTACAGTATTTAATTTTAAAATTTAATAAATAATAATTATTGTAAAATTGATTTTATTAATTAATCTTATCATATGAATTTTGTAAATCGATAATTATTCCGAAAAATTAATTTAATGTTTAAACAACAATTCTTACAATTACAGTTATTTATAAATCCATAAACTTCTCTTAACTTTTCATTAACTGTGCACATTAAATAATAATTAAAAAGATTTTATTTCCTAAATAATTCATATTAAATTCTTTATCAAATTTTTTTTTTCAAACAATATTTAACTTACTGCACTTAATTACGGTCGAGAATGTTGTTATCTAATTATTTACCATTTTAATCTTCCAATTTTAAATTACAGAAATATTTAAAATACATTTTAATTAATCATCTGAGTTTAAATAAATATGATTATATTTCATTCTTTTAATTTTTTTTTTTTTCAGTCAGATTAAAGAATATATAGTTTCTACCATTTTTCTTTTCATTTGCCGACGAGGAAGAATCTTTTTAAAATATTAAATTATTATTAATAAGCTGATAATTTATTAATTAAATTCTCTAAAAGTATTGATCGCAATTATGTACTAAATTCGAGTGTATTTCTTCTAAAGTGTAGCTGATTGGAAAATATTGTGAAGGACACTCAATCACGACTGTCACGATGTCAGATTTTATCATCGACAGCTGTATATTCCCAGAAAGTAAAAATTCTCACATATACAGTACTGTATATTCAGTTTATAGTATATACATAACCGGTTGGTGATACATCGCAGTCGGATTTATTCACCTGAATCTGGTGGCTTAACGCTAATTAAAATTAAATGTATTTCATTAAGTTTAACGACACTTATTTATAATTAAGAATTTGATGAGTTTCTTTAAACTTTCTGGAAGTTTTGTAATCATTTTTCGCTCTTTTTTCAAGACGAAAGTCGAGAATTATACAGGTGATTGATTGTATTGTATGTAAGTATATATCTAAACGAAACCAGTACAAAAAGATTTATACACATACAAGTAGACATTTGATTTATGATGTACACAAATTAAAAATTTTCTAATGCTTTGTTATAAAAAATATGATACCATTTTTTTAATGTTTATTATTAATGCTGTTAGCATTTTTATGTGTTTGCTATATGAAAATAATTGCTATAACCGCAACATTATCGATTTTTATCCAATAATTACATTTTTGATTGTTTTTCTCACAATACAGGTACTAGTTCTCTTTTTATCTAACAATGTAAAAACTCTTTAATATAATTTCTACCATGTACAGTATATTATTTAAAGAAATAATAATAAAAATTAATTATACGTTTGTTTAGTCTTTACATTTTTCTATATAGATGAAATACAATTGTTATAAATATTAGAAAATTTCCTGTAATTTTTACGATATTTCTTTTTTCGTTGTTGTTTAAAGATAAATTTTGGCTGTTTCCCAATTTCCCGCATTGCTGCTATTCTTCGTGAATACAAAATTTCTATTTTTTTTAAAATTCTTTTATTATTAAATAAATCAACCTTGCAGCTACAAGATACGAATGAATACTGTATAATACAAAAACATGATATTTGATTTACACTGTTACTAAGTATGCGAAATATACTTCATACGGTATATAAAAAATATATCTAGAATACTTTGCATCATAGTTTATTTAGAATGTTTTCGTTTGCATATTTTGCCAACATTATTAATTTATATATTGCATAAAAATTTTGTAAACGAAAATGTATTTATTTTAACTGAAAAAATAAATCTTGAATTTTATAAACATATACCAAATTTCATACAAAATTTGCAATTTTATCTAATTTTATATCGGCAGAACAGATTAATTTGTGATCGTTATTATTATTATTTTTAATATTTTTTTAATAATCGTTTTTATAATAATTAATCGTAGTTTCTTTAATATTTTTTTTCGTAAGATGCAAAAATTATTTTGTATATTTATTAAGAAGAGATTAATAATTTTTTATTATATTCGCTATAAATACATTTATTATTTTTTATATTTGTTATTAAAAATTTTTTTATTTATTATTTTGTTGCATATTTTTTCCTGTTCTTATTATAGAAAAAATTTTTTTTGTATCCTTGTTATGAAAGAATGTATTTATACATGTTTTTTTAAAGAAAATATATTGGTATTGGATTTTTGCTTGTTTTGCGAGGTGGAAATTAATGTGGGTTTTTTTTGTAATTTTTAAGATAATAAAATTATAAGAAATTCTAATTAATTATAAAAGGTTTGAGGATAATTAGAATATTTTTTTCCTTCCAAAGATGGGATTTGGAGCATATATTATGCAAATTTTGAGGTAATAATATGTTTAGAAGATGATAGACTCACCCAGTTCGTCAATCGCCGGAGTTAAGGATAAAGTGGCACCAACTAAGAACATACAAGTCATCATGATGAAAACAGCCACAGCACCGATTACTGCGACCACCAACCGTCGTCTACCGCTTCCTTCTGCCGCATTCCGATCTTTTCCGTACGTTCCTGCAGACCCTAATGAATATCGAAGATACAACGGCGTGTTCGCATAAGTTTTATTGCTAATTGTTCTAGATGCAAATAAATTAGCATTCTGAGACTTCTTTCTGCAGTGGTGATGATGTCCATGATGATGATGACGGTGGTGATGGTGATGATGGTGATGGTGATGGTGATGGTGATGATGATGATGCCTCTTTCGATCGTCTGATCTGCCGCTGTTGCTCTTGTTTCTGCATTCCGGACGAATGCACATTTTTCTTCTTTTTGATGCGAGTCTTAATTTTTCTTCTGGATAAGAACCAACTCTCCAAATTGCATTTTTCCTCAATGAGGTGTTTAGTTCGTCTGTTAAGCCGATGCTATCTGGAAGAGACAGGAAATGTGCATCTCTGCACCAGGAGCCAGGTGGTTTGCTTTCCTCTTGCCATTGATCTACCTTTAATAATATACCCGAATCTACTTTTCTGACTTCGAAATATTCTGGGCTAGAAGGACGGACTCTTGTCGGGCTCACTAGATGGCTCTGATGATTCGCTACTTCACTTGACATTCCCGCACTCTTCTCTCATCTCGCGAGTTTCATGTCCACCTTTTACACAGCGCCTACGCTTCGTTGTGAGAATGAACATATGACGCCTGCGCACTAGAACATATTTTCGTCTGGTCCTACCAAAGTTTTCTTTGTGATTTTATATTTCGTTATTTTTGATAGGTTAAAAAAAAGCCGATTCCATTCGAAAAAATGTAGCAAAAAAAATTCCTTTTATCATTTCTGTTTATCGCTGCTTGGAAAATGAAAGAATTTTAAAATTGGAATATTTTTTGATCTTATCTATATTGCTTTTTGTAAGGATTAAATTATTGAATAAAAACATATATAATATTTTATTCATTTTTTTATTTAACCTCATTAATTTGGATTTAAATAATTAAGTGAAATATAAAATTTGATATTTTTTCATCATTGTTAATATTATTTGAATGAGCATCAAGATCTTTTCTGATTTTTTCATATCCATTTTGTGTGCTTTAACAAAACTGGAAAAATAACATAATATATATTAATTTTCTTTTCATAACCTTAATTCCAGTGGCCATAAACGTTTGGACGAAGCAAAAAATTACATTGAAAATCTAACTACTTTTTTGTAATTTTGGTTACTCGAATAATAAAAATAATTCGGTTTTCTTACTTAAACTACTTTTATGTAGGCATAAAAGCCTGAAAATAAAACATCAAACTATCATTTTTAAATATTTCTGTTTACAAAATTTTCTTAATTTAATTTTATAATCGATTTTAAAACGCAATTATTAATAATTATAATTATAATTCTATTATCGTCATTTCGTCTGTAATTAAAATTGATGATGTTAAGTAAAATTAATGATTTATAATTTAATAAAATTTTCCAATTTAATAAATGTTAATTTTCATTAATTAAAGATTTATAGTAATTAAATAATTAAATTAATTGTTTAGTTAGGTTTAATTTTTATGAACTTCTAAGTTTGAGTTTCAGAAAATTGGAAGTCCTCCGAAATTTCGTTTTTCGTTAAGAATCAATTAAACAAGAACTAAAAACATGCTGTACAAAAAACGAGGTCTTTTTACAATTTTAATAACTTTTTAACAATTTGGTAGTAATCGAAATAAAAATAACAACAACAACAACAATAATAATAACAATAAAATTCAGTTAGCATATCTTTTTTTTAATCTTTACCTGAAGAATGTTGAATAAATTTTTAGGAATATTCGTTTTTATTTTTATATATTCTACTATTTATATTTTACTTCATACAGACTACAACTATACATTCCAAGACGCATATATTTTATTAAAGCTACTTATGTCTCACCTAAGTAGCTTTAATGTACTTAAAAATCTTTATGATGAATACAATGCCCGAGTAGTTGTAATTTTGTTAATTTTGCTGCAATATATATATATAGAATCGCAGATTACAGAGCTGGAAAATACCCTCGGGAGATAAGACACATAAATGGTGCTGGAATATATCAATTAAAAGTTATAATACAGCGTCTATATTCTAGTTCTAATAACGTTCGTTTGTCTTTAAAATTCATAGAATAATATAAATATATCTTTTAATTTTTATCATGTTATGGTTTACAAAAAAAAAAGCTGTGGATTTTATCTCATTATTATTTTAAAACTAGGAAAAATATTACGCAGAGTGCTTGCACTATATCGCTTTTTATTCCATCCGTCGTTTTTAAAAGTTCAAAATGTACTGGATCAATATAAATCAAATTTTATATAGAGATATAGTTTATATCTACGTTCAAAAACTATTTCCTGTTTCGTAACACGCGGTTCTGCTAGAAATTTTTCGAAATAGTTGGAGTGATAGAGATCGAAATTCGGAATATAAAAACATAAAAAAATATATTTAAAAAATAAATAAATAAATATACTGTATATATTCAAAATTATTTAAAATATTTTCTTAACATTGATAATTCTATGTTTATATAATAATTATTATTATTAGATAAATACGATAATTTATTTTAGTTTACATGCATTATTATTCTGCGAATAATAGAATTTGTTGATTTAAGTACTGTATATTGTATTATGATGGGAATAAGAATTAAAATATCAATAATAACAATGTATAATTATATAATAACTTGATTATCTGCTATAGTTGCCATAATTGAATTATTTTCCTGTATAAATTTCGATCGTTTTGTGCCGCAGTACAGCATTTTACCTAAAGATAAAATAAGCTCTTCCTTTGAATTTTTTTTAATACTTATGGATGCATGAAAATATTTTTTAGAAGTAATATGATGGACGAATAATGACAACTGTCTCTCTTACATCATCTGGATTTTTATGATGGATAGACATCTGGAGACAAATATAGATAACTGTACTTCTCTAGATATGCAAATATTACTAAAACACAATTTTAAAATATATAAATACTTTTGTTATAGGTAATTTTATCAAATACCCGTGTTAAAATTTAGTGAAATGTGTAGATTCTTTTTATTTTAATGTAATAAAGCATTATAATATCGATATCAGGTAAATTTTATTTTAATATATACAATACATCAAGAAATATCTGCTTATTAGAAATACAGCACTTCATTTGACATTGATCATTCGCTATAACTACAAAGAAACAGGTAAATAAATACAAAAACCATTTTTCAAAATTTCAATAAATAGCCAATCAATAAATATATTTTATATATTAAAAATAAATGATTTTGCATTTCTTTCACGAAATATTCGAGAATAAAATATAAATTTATAAGAGGTAGCCTAATCACCTCTTAGTATGCTAACGAATGGAAAAAGATTTACTACAAAAAAATATTTAGCTTAATTAAATGTATTACACTCTTTTATTAATTAAATTATTTTTTAGTATATACATATAACATTTTTAATAATCATTTTAGTATTAATTAACTTTCTGATCTCCTATATAATCCTGCATTTGTAAGATATCGCATCAAAAGAATTAAACTTATTCTAATATCTTATATTAATTTAATATCAACAATTTTATTTTAATGTTAATTTAGCATGGCTTGTGATATTCAGAATGTCCTTGATAGTTTCTGCAAAGTTAAAGATGTAGCATTTAACTTGTAAATGTATAAAATTAGATTTGAATAAATTATATCAATTTATTCAAATCTAACATTTATATCAAAATTTCGTGTTATAAAATTTATAATATAGATGCTCTTTTAATCCTTCTATTGCTTATGTGATCATTAACAATGTCATAGATAATATTTAACTACTAACATTTGAACTGATATGCTTGGTAGAAAATTTATTACCTGTTGCCAAACTTTCATATCGATTACTTACTTTTTTCATCACATTATTTTCATTCAATCCACAAGCTGTATAAGATCATCGGTCGTTACTAACACATTAGTCTAATTGCATTTAGATACTTTTTCTGGATTGATTTTTTTGTTGTTTTTAATGAATTTTAATTATTTATGGGAATTGTCAATCGTGACATAATTATAGTTTACGGGGTAATTATCGCAATAAGTTTAATTGATACAATTTAATAATTGGAATAAATGCAAACATTTTCTATTGGATAAACCAAACACATCTGTTTTATTTTTATATTATTTCCTATAATTATATTTTCTTATAATTATAAATGATAGATATATATAAAAAACCCATTAATTTCCTTAGATTATTGCTATTGGTAGATCGGAAATTGCAGTTAGTTATTTTTATTTAAGAAAATTACTTAATAACAATAACACCAACAAAATCCGGTTAGTACAGAGAAATTATGATGAATATTAAAATATTATTTTCATATTTTTTACGATAATTCGATATTTAATAAATATAATTGTATACAATAATTTCGCCTAATATAATATTTTTGTTTATACTTTTAAAAATTATTAGGATAAATTTAAAAATATTTTTTCCGTGTAAATTTTTTTGAGAAAGTGGAAAACATTATATAATTTAATATATATATATATATATAATTTAATATTAAATTATACATATATAATTTAATGATAATATTCATAATTTGTATATTATTAAAATAATTTTAGGTGAAACTTATTTTTTATATGCAGTTTAATTAGTGAAGCAATATAAATTTTCGTTCTAAACGAGTTTCTCATATAATTATAATTTTATTATGCTTACTGTATGTAATAATAAATTATAAGATTTTTAATTATAAAATTACGAATTTATAAATTTCGATTTATTAATTTGATTTTCTATATATCATGTTAAAATATCTAATTCTTTATTTCATTATTTACCGAGTAAAATCCAGTAGAAATATTATATGCAAAGAGGAGAATTTAAATTTTAAAATTGAAAAAAAAAGGAATAGATTCATTTAAATTTTCGCTTTTAACAGATTTCGATATTATAATATACAGTATAATTATACGCTTGTGATTCTGTTATCTTGTCAAATTTTCATGACTGCAACAGTTGTGTTTATGAGTGACAGGCAATTTACTTGAATATTAATTATTATTGATCTCTAAATGTGTGTTTCTAGCTTCTGTTGTCATTAAAAATTAATGGAAATATAGTTACATTCCATTATTAAAAATATTTCGTATACGGTATTTTTATTTATGAAGTTTACATGAAAAATTGATTAAAAAATACTTTTAGAATATTTTCTTGTAGCTTCTAAAATAATTAAATACAGTACTTTCAAATATTATTAAAAACTACAATATACTGTATTGTGTAAGATTATCATACATTTCATCACAATAGATTTTTTTTTTCGATTGTGTTCGCTTTTCTGAAAGGCATTTTATTTTTTAAATTAAAAATATTTTCTCGTCTAAATTTTACAAACTTTTCTTAATTATAAAATCAATTGAGGGGATTTGATTTTATATATATCATGTTCAAAATTTTAAACATTAAAATATCTAATTTTTTACTTCATTATTTACCGATTTTCCCAAAGCTGTTCATTCGGAAGATAAATTATTTTTAACAATTTTTATAGAATATTTAAACTGAGAAGAGCAAATAAATTAGAACAGGAGCAAGAAAATGCAAAGCCATTTAATTTATATTTGCATTTTCCATATATACTTCAGTAGCTGATTTGTTTTCGATTATAATTATACTTTTAGTTTCAGATCAATTTTTTCCTGATTGAAAAACTAATTAACTGTATGTCATGTTATTAAGTCGACCATGTTTGAATGAATGTATTTTTATAAGTTACCGGAACTGCTTAGTAATCGCTGATGTCATATTTTATAGTTGAATTAAAATGCAGATAAGAAAAATAGATGTTTCATAAAGAAGCTACACTATTAAATTTTTTTTTTTAAATTATTTAATGCATTAAGAATTAAATGTGTCGGAAGAAAACTCCAAGTTTTAAAATTTTAACGAGAAAAATTCGAGTATCTCTTAAGCGGAAATATTACAAAAATTTAATAATAATGTTGTGTTATGTAAAATGTTACAGAAAATATGAAACTTCCTGATATAGTATATGTAGGTGTATCAGAAAATGAATCTCTTTTTTCATTGCTGTTAAAAACTTTCTATTTTAATCTAAAGAAAGATTTTATCGAAGATTTTATTTTTTAAACTCGTTAGCCATCCAAAAAAACCTGAAATATCTAGAAATTGTATAAAAAAATTACTATGAAAAGAATAAAAATTCTTCTTATTATTTCTGTATGTAAATTTTAAAAACATTTAATATGCATATACAGTATCTTTATTATTCTAAAAATAAATGATAATTAACGAATGTCTTAATGGATAATTATAATGTAGAGATTCAATCGTGCAGGAAATAATTAATTATCCTAAACAAAGACGAATAATAAGTTAACGACATCTGAAAGTACTGTACCGTACTTTAAAAATTTCTTTAAAAATAGCTTGCAGATCAGATGGAAAGAACAACAGATAATTAAAATGTAAACCATTCTTTCATCATTAAATTAAATATATATGTTTTTGTTTGGATGTGGACGACGTTAAATCGTCTTATTGATGATCTAGAGCTCTGGCACGTGTATTTTGATATTTGCAATCTTTGATATGATATCAAACATAAATAATCTGTTTTTTTTTTTAAATAAAATAAATAATACTTTAATATGGTTGGTCACATTGGAGCGATAGATCATCAGTTTGACGCGATGTGTTTATCAGAAATAAATAATAGATGAAATTATAAATTATTGGTAGCAGTATTACTTACATATTTCGTCGATTTGCGGTGTTAAAGATAGCGAGATCGCTACAAGTAAAAATGCAACTAAGAAGATAAATATCGTGACAGTTGCAACGACAACGGCGGCTCTTTTATCATTTACTTCGTTGGACTCGTTTGCGTTTCTTATAGAAACATCCGACTTATTATGATTTCCATCTTCCGAGAAATCTTCGATATCCAGAGAAGTGCTCTTCAGATCGTGAAAAGATGCTGACTTTGGCATTCCATTCCTGGTGATCAACGGCGATGGACTTAACGAACGACATTTATTCGATGGAACTAGCAAATTATAATTTTGCAGTTCTCCGGCGGATAAAGGAATCTCTAACATCATTTTGATTCTATCTTGCCGCCTTCCATGTCTTTCTGTTCGGTCGACACACGTGTGAAGGTCTGTCTTTACTGGAGTTGCGATCGTTGTGTCTGACCAATGGCGGATGATTTTTGGTGATCGATAAAATAAGGTAGCACAGGTAGAAGGTTTACTTTCTATAGTGAACGAGTCTGACTCGAAACTACCTGTTTTGATCGAAATTTAAATGCGCTAATAAGCGCATTTAAATTTATGAATATTTAAAAAAAATGATTTTTTTTTAAATATTCATAAATTGCTATTAATATTTAAATTTTAAGAGAGTAAATAAATGTTGATATTTTGATATGCAAACATATATTCCCTTTCTTATTGATGTGCATTGAATTTAGGGATAATTATTATCTGAAAGCGAAATAAGATGGGAAATATAAATACTATATAAGCTATAAAAATGATTTTTAAACATTTTATATATTGCGATTTTTATTCTCGCGAGAAAAATATATTTGCTACCCTGTGAATGTATAATAACGACGGATATTTTTCGTCTCGCCAGAATTACGCGACTCAAATCTCAATTTTGCTCTTATTGCTTGTCAGCTTGCTGACTTATTTTCAAACTTACTTTAAAAAGACTTTTTGATATTATCTGGATTCACAATTTAATACACAAAAAAAAGTTCTGTTAAGTTTGCATAGTTCGTATGATTTTTCCCAAAACAATCAGAGAAAACGAAAGGAAATGATTTCGGAATCTCAAAAAAAATAAATTGTATGTGTAAGCTAGAAATGCTGAAACGCCATTATAGCAGCCTAAATTCAATTGTGCGAATTTTACCGATGCGAAAGGAAAATCCACCTCATGCTATCAGTGAATATCTCTCGCATCGCTAAAATCGTTGGACCGAATTTCGCATCTACAATATTTACTTTTATATTTACTTTGGAGTCCATCAAAATAAAAATTTTCAGAAAATGTCCTTAATATTCAGTATCGATAAAAGCATAGTTATAATAATTTAAATAATATTACACTTTTTACGATGTACACAGAACATAAAACATTTTACTTTAAAATTTCCCGCATAATTTTTTTCTTGTAAATATAGAACGTAGTTGTTAATAATCAGTTTATAATAAAATAAATTGATAACTTTAACTTTCATTTAGATTTTTAGCGAATATAAAATAATTTTTGTCAAATTTATTGCTGACATATATAACTTTCATTACATTAAATTACCTAAACATGTCTGTGGTTATATTGCTATACATTTTTATTCAATTACTGTACAAGGATCTTACTTTACTGATTTCGTCAAATGGCCTAAACTTTTCTATTTTTTGAGATCTAACTCGGAAAAGTAATTCTGCTAGAGTAATAAGGTAAGTTAGATAAATAAATAAAGCCATATATCCATCTTAATTTATCTAAGTGAATTTTTATTTACTTTTTTTTTATTCTTATTTTTCTGTTTTCTTTTTCTCACAAAGATATTGTTTATTTAAAGTGATAAAAAAAAGATGCTATTTTAAACCCGAACAAAGATCATTAAACATAGCTTAAAAACAAATATTAATTGTTTCTTTAGATATTTCAGTAACTGCGATTTGTGTAGAATGATTTACATTAGCAATTTAATTAGCACATTAAAAGTAAATATGCGTTAAAAATAAACATCTACAGTACACTAATCTGTATCCAGTGTAAGCACATTTCTAAATTGGCTTTCGGTTTCGTATAAATCTCTCGTTAATCTTCTAGTTGACAAGTCGAAGATGATCCTATCAAGTTTTATTACACGTGCAGAATTTTTGCTAAGACATGTGTAATTCGACTATAATGATCAGAATCTCATTCTCGTGCATTTATTAATAATAAATAAAGTCCGCACGACGAAATTTAATTCGATTTTGATAAATTGCATTAAAAATTCAAACAAGAAATTCCATTAATATCCAACCGAAGAAGAAAAGAAAAAAAAATATTAAACATTGTATTCCCTTCTAGTTAAACGAGTTATTTTTAGATGCCGATTAAATAAAGATACTGTACCTTAAATTAGTATACATCTCGCTTTGCAGTATTGACAAATGAAAGTAATGAACTTTATTGGAGAAACTCCAGAACGTAAAAGTTCAATGTTTGCTTTGCACGAATAAATCTTCAAAAATTATTTTTCAAACTGGATAATATTTTATTTTTTTCTTTAATTTTCTCTTTAAAAACTTTTCCATATTTTAAAGAGAAGACCAATGTCGAAAAATGTTAATGCAACGATGTATTTTTAAAAAAATCTAAACAAAAAAATAAAAAATAAAAATAGCTGGCTAGTACATTTAAAAATATCCGATAAACTAAATTGCCTTACAAGAAAAACCTATCTGGTACACCTGTCTGTACAAACAAACGAATCGTGACTTAAAAAATAATTGGGTAATGATATGTTATATCAGTTTATGTCGACTGCAAAAATTGTATTTGCAAGCATGAAATATTGTGTGCTTTAATCAATATAAAATAACAACGATGCGTTTAGCTAGTGCCTATTGATATGTATATCAGCTGCTAACAGTCATAAAAAAATATCATGTTTAATATATGTTAAACAGTTATAATTGGATCAAAAAATAGCAGTTTGCATTCAGATCAATTTTAATTTTTTCATAAATAATTTAATTTAGACTCGATTTATTGTTTTGATATTATGAATATCATGTTACATGTTTGGTATGATTTAAATACTTGCAAACAGTTAAAAAAGATGTGATAAACAGATTTCATCCGAGAACAATAGCACACTAATAAAATATTCTGTTTCTTTTTTTATGATCTAATAATGCGTATTATAATAAAAAAAGACAAAAAGGTAACCTTTGAATTGCGTGCAGATAAAAATATTCACTGCACGGAGCGTTTAAAATATATGACGTATCTTTCAAAATTTACGTCACAATTCTAAGTTTATAACCGATAATTTATAACCATCAATCGAAAAAGAAACTTAAGATAATGTAATTCTTAATTCTAAATTATATAAATATATATGCAATAATTAAAAATGGGAATTTTTGAGTTACTGTCGAAGTAATCTAATTTTATATTTTGACGGAATTGATATATTTATTATTTTGGTAAAATTAACAGTTCTAAGAAATTTTAATGAGGAATTTTTCTTTGGGATTTATTTTTTGCGTAGCCTGCAGCGATAGTTACGTAATCGCACGTTGCTTGTCGTTTATCGCTGTCAGTAACAGATGTTGTTTGTTGTACATTTTTACGTTTATTTCCACTCTATCTTTCATAAGTTCTGATAATGAGTTTTTTAAAATTAAATATAAAAACTTCCAGTCGTATAAAATATTATTTAGTAATAGAAAAAAGTATAATCGCTGTTACTGTTATTATGAAGTTTTTATTGCAAACATTTGTATTTTATATGGCATTGATTAAAATTATAACATTTCAAAATGTGAATATTTTTATATTTAAGTATGTTTACAAATAATTGCCAACATTTATGATATTTAGCGCAAATTATTAATGTTTTGCTAGGAATTATAGCAATTTTTAGATGAAACTTCCCACATAAATGAAAGAGGAACATCTGAAGAATACGGAAATATCTACTACACATTTATAATACTAGGAAGAACACTTTCAGTTAAAATTAGAATATCATAAATTACAAACGTTTTAGCACTTTATTCGAGATATTAAAATGTTTCTAGATAAGATTGCCAAATAAGATCACATCGACTCACGACTCATGCAATTTTTTTCTTTTCTTTCTCATAATAAACTAAGCTAAAAATATCTTACGTCAACCATTTAGCAATATAACAGTATTTCTTATGTCATTCGTCAGTGTGTTGATAATTAAATTATTAATAGTTAAAAAATATATAATTTCTAATTATCGCTTCCATTTTTAAATTACATGATTATCTCATTAATAAGAATTTACATAAATGAATACTTGTTAACTTTAGATTAATTCTAGGGAATGCCATTAAACTTTAAATAAGTTTTACTTATTTTCATTAAAAAAAACTAAAGAAAATATTATAATGTTTTAATAAATGTTTTTAACGACAGAAAGTTGTTATTTATTATTAAACAAGACAAAAATTAGTAAAAAATAATTTATATTATTTTTCAAAACGACATTGAAGTTTGCCAAAGCGTTACTTTCTCCAACATGAAATTTTAGGTCACTATATTTTTTTTATCTTTAGTAAAGCTATTACAGCAAAATAACCTCCGGCCTTCCTATTTCTATGCAAACATTCGCATAGTTTTGTCTACTTAAAATATACACATACTGTTTATAAAAAGAAATACAGTTAAATTTAATATAAACAAAATTCAACAACTATTAGGTTAACCATATGAATTTTCTTTGGGAAATTGTTATGACATGTTATCTGGATGATCCATTATCGAGACATTAAAAACGTATTTAATGTCTTGTAGAAAGAGGGTCTCTCTATTGACAGAACTGTCACATAAAATAGAAACGCTAAGATAAACGATGGTATCTCTTCAAACTATAAATTAAAACTAAGTTTTTTTCTCAATCAAGTCTAGTTACCTGCATTAAACCTCCAAAAATCCTAATTATACAATTACACGTATTAGAAATAAAAAAAAATTCTCATTTTCTCACTACAAGTCGATATTTTTATATAATTTTAAGCAAAAGTAAAAGTATAAAAAAAATCATGATAGTTTAAACATATGTCGTATGTATTAAATTAATATATATTTTCTCATATAGTAAAAATATTTCATCGGCAACATGAGATTTGTTAGAAAATACAGAACAAATATTATATAATACTAGAAAAATATAAAATAAATTCCACTTAATTGAATATCAGTTTAAATTTCTAGTATATAGTATATTAGAAATAAACAAATAGCATTGAAAATAGGAATAATACATAATTATTAAGGACTAAGTCAATACAATATTTTTCGGCTTATTCCTTAAAAAATTTGTACTATTCCTGTTTATAGTGTTATTTTTTGAGGATTTCCAATTCACATCTTTCTAATATATTTATGTTAAAATTTATAAAAATGCTTATTTTAATAAGAATTTTTATAAATTTTAATAAAGATATATTAGTTATAGCAGTCTACATTAAAACATAATTTTTTAGATTTATTTATGAATTTATTATTGAAACGTAGAATCTTGCATTTTTCATTTTAAATATTTATAAGAATAAAATTTACTTTATGTTTTCCTTTCGGGAAATCATTTACATCATGTTTCCTTTTTTTTTATCGTGCTAAGATTTAACTCCTGGTTAAATAAAAATGCATTAGTGATTTATTAAATTAGAAATTTTATTCTCATATCTATTGATGTTTATTTAATATAACTTAAAATATGAAGTTGAATTTATTTATTTATCGTATAAGTTTATGCAATTGTAAACTAATACTAATAAATATCCTTTTTATTTATTTCAAGATTAATATTTCTATCGAAATAAGCAATTATAATAAAAGTAATTGCCTACTTTCCAATATATCCTATAATTTGGAATGATATGGAATTAAAATGTATGTTATCAGAGTCATCTTCAGTTTTAGATTTCTCTATTGAATTTCATATAAATCTATCAAATACAGTGATTCAAAAGTTAAGGAAAATAAGTTTGAAAATCCGCCATTTTTAAATGGTTAAAGTATCCTCGAACTCATTTTGAATGCATAAGCTTTCTGCTAAATTTCATAAAAATTTATTAATACGCTTAAAAAGATATCAAGAGAGTACCTCAGAAGTTTAAATGCCCGCTATTTTTAAACGATTGAACAGAAGAAAAAATATATCATGTCAAAATTATATTTAATGATGAAACATTTCTACTAAATTTCATAAAAATTTACTTATTAATTCATGAGTTATTAATAGAAGACATGCAGACAGCAAGGCGATTTTAAAAGCCTTCACTTTCCTTTGGAAAGTAAGGAAAATATTTAAAAGACTTGGAATTACAACTTTCATTTTTTTTTATAATAATAAAATCTATGATAACGAAATGTTTATGCGTTAATGTTCTTTTTTTTATCATTATAACAATGCTTTTTTAATATCATGTTTTTAAAACGGTCTTATATTTTATAATAAGTGAACAATGGAAATTATAGTATCAGTAGATAGTCTGAATAACGTCATCGTAATATATGATCCGAGTTAAAGTAATGGTCAAAAGTTAACAGTGATAAAAGTAGCTGTTTAACTGTATTAATTATATTGGTAGAGCGTAAATTAGTTATTTCTACAAATTAAAAATAGTACTTATGCATTTCGTGTGTAAAATATTTTATATTATATTTATTTGATAAATTTTATATTTATCACTTTATCTCACGTAATTGCTACATGTATTTCTCAAAGATTTAATCCTAAAAATGATGTGGTAGGCCCCTGAGATTATAAATTGCACAATTAAGAAAGACAAGATGAATCACCTTCAATTTAGTTGCCTAAATTTATCTGATGACATTTTTTAAAGATTAACATCCTTAAAAAGGATATTTGATTCAGGTATTGATATAATATTGGTACTTTCAAATTTTGTATATTTGTAGCAGTTTGTAGAAAACGTTTATTATTAAATATGCATTATCTGTTTTACTAAGTGATCTGGAAATGTTTTATTATCATGTAAATTTTAGCTGTAACAACAAAAATAAATTATGGTTTATGTTAATTAGAATAAAAATAAACGGTTGACGTTAGTTATTAATTTAAAAATAAATATTTTCTGACGGTTAGTATAAAAATTGTGTAGGTAATTAATCAACTAAAATTGATTAAATTAAACGAAACCATTGATTTAAAGTTCTATTTTTTTCTGTAATTAATATTATTGCCATTTTTTTTATCAAGTATGAAAGAACAAAATTTTAATTAATTATAGAAAATGTTTTAATATACAATTCTAAAAATTTATTTTCGATATAATTTAAATTTTTTTTTTAGCATAGTATACATATTCTGCTAGGCAATGTAATATACGATATATATTTATACAGTATATTATTCTATAGTACTGTATATAAATAACATTTTAGAAAGTCAACATGAAATTTCCAATGAAACGTGATATGAATTACTGTACTAAAAAAAGATTACTATCAGATTTATTTATTTATTATTTCATGTATTAATAACTGAAGTAGAAAGTTTATGTTATGGAAAATAAAATCCTGACATTGTTTAAAAATCATCGTTAAAAATCATAGACAAAAATGCATTAAAATAGTGAGCAATGCTTATTATAAAAATAAAATTTTGAAATATAAGGAAAAGGACTCTATTTAAAAATAAATAATATACTATAATTGCTAAACTTCTACAGTTTTGTTTGTTTTATCCAATACCAGTTTGTTTTATCCAATAATTATGGCAGTATGCCAATGTATTTTTATAAAAAATTAAATCAACTATATATGAAACTATCATAGCAAAAATTGAATGCAATATTACTTATAGACTTTATTGTACATAGACGGGACGATATTACTTATAGACTTTATTCAGAGAAAATTAGAATAAGTGTAACCTAAAGTGATCAGACGTCTCAGATTAGCCGGGACAGTCCCAGTTTTTGAGTCTTTGTCCCAGCTTGAAAAAATCTCCCGGTTTTGTATCGGTTTTGAATAAAATGTCCCGGATTATCTCGATTTTGCTTAACTCATAAATAAATAGTTCATATTAAAAAATTTTAAAAAGAAAAGATTAACTAGATTTAATTTTAAAAAATTAACTTTTGAAGAATTCTCCTTCCCAACTTTTACTTTAGAATATGGCCACCCTAAATACAGCGGTGTTCAGCCCATCAATCGCGGAGCAATTTTTGATCGATCTCTTGTTTATTCCTTCTAACAAATTTAATTAAAACTGAAAAAATCATAATTTATCATTATTTTGTATTATTTTTTATTGCAAATTATTTGCAATAATTTAGCATTTCTCTTTAAGTGTATTGCTATTATTTATTTATTTTTTGTTAAAATTGTCAAATCAATAATTTTCTTATCATTTGGAAGTATATACACGAAAAGTTTCCAATATTAACTGATATTGCAAAAAAATTCTGTTCCTGTGTTTCGGATCATCATACTTGTCAGAATCCGCTTTTTCAAATATAACATCATAAAAAATCAAGAAACCAAATTACAAATGATCATTTGGATGATTGTCTGTGATTGACCACTTCTTCATATCAACCTGACTATGAAAATATTGCGAGCTCCAAACAATGCCAAATTTCATATTTAACTTTTTTTTTTTAATCAACCAGCATTTCTTGCAACTTATGAGTTTGTAATCAATCTGTTGTTTTTTCTAACTTTGGTTTTCCAAAATAGAGAAATAAATATTTCATTCAAATATATTTATTTTATTTATGGTATTAAAATAATTAAAAGTGATAAATAAATTTTTAAATACACAAATAAAATTTTTAGTTTCTTTAAAGTTTTTAGGGCTGGAAGCGTGGGTCCTCCGAAGTGAGTGAGCGAATTTAACTGCATAGTTGTACATAATCAAATATCAGGTTGGGGGAACGTGATCTATATATATATAAGAGAGCAGATCGCTGAATAAGTTAGTATAGAAAAGTAGCTCGCATAGTAAAAAAGGTTGAATACCACTGCCATAGTATAGCCAATGCGGATGAATCAATCTGAAGAAAAAGTAATAAAAGTAATAATTAAAAATATGTTGTTTATGTTTCTTTATCTCTTCCTGATTTCTTTTTGCAAATTTTTTAATAATTTACTTTTTTTATTGTTTTTCAAAAAAAATTTTTTTTTTTCAAAAAAAATTTTTTTAGAAAAAATGAAAAAAAATTTTTGGATTTTGTCCAATCCCATACCTTATATCTCTCAATATCTAGAGCGTCTCGGGTTTAAGTTCAGAAATTCTGGTCACTTTAATGTAACCGAAAGTATATACTGTAAATAAAATTAAACGAGTTTGTGAGTGAAAATAACCAGATTTAATATGCCAAAAATTAAGATAAAGTGAACACTAATTAAGCATTACATAGGAAATTCTTCAGGAAAACTTTCATTAATTAAAAAACTAAACTATAACCTTTATCGAGAAACAAGTTGTCATATTCAATTGATTTTTTAATAAGTCTACGGAAAAATAGTAATAAAACTCGAGCATTTAGAAATATTAATCCAGACAGAGATAAAAAATAAATTTCTGCAGGAAAAGACAAAAAAAAAAAAAAAAAAAAAAAAGAAAAAAAAAATTGAATTAGGAAGAATAATTAACTAAGCGAATATCCGAAGAGAGTTTTTTTTTAATTGTAAAGTAAAATTTAAAATTTTGTTTTAAAACATGAAAATAAAAGAAAATTTTACAAGCTCTTATTAATGAAGAAGTTTAAGATTAAGCGAGATAAAGACTATATACAGTAGGCCCTATTCATAATAGAATATAATGTAAAATAAGAGATATAATCAAATATATGGATAAAGATTTGGCGATTGTCGATGGTAGAAATGACCATGAACTATTTACTATTGGAAATAGGAGGAATCGGATGAGAAGATGGCGTGATGATTTTCAAGTCAGTGCAGGAAGATCTTTGTCAAATCTTGAGAAGATGATTAAGTGGTTAGGTGTAGATTTATGATTTTAATCGTTTCTCTTATCTGATTTTACAAAAAGTTCTATTAAAACTGATATAACTTTTATAAACTTAATAAATTTAAAATCGACATATAACGATAATTTAGTTTTGGTTTTATAAAAAGCTGATGTAAAATATTTCTCGATGATGGTCATTATATAATTTCCTAATATTTTATCACGTTCAGAAACAGCATCTGTTTGAAGAACTATATGCTGTATATGATTGAAGATAAAACCATTATGAAGATTTATATAAATAATTCAATCATGATGATAAATCAAAAAGTATTTTGTAAATAAATGATTTGAATTTATTCTCACTGTTCAGTAATTTATGCAAAAATTTTATATAAATTTTGTATTTGTTAGCATGAATTTGTAAAATGTTAAACTTGATTCCATGTCAAACATCATTTGAACTATATTAAGACTTGCTTTCAATAGATCGAATTTTTGATCCTAATAAAATTTTATAGTTAACAAAGTTTCTCTGGCATAGAATCGATTACTGGAACCTATCATATCCAAATTTCATTATTTTTTAGTTTTCAGATCAATTTTGCAATAATAGGCAAGAACTAAAGTAACATCACTTTTAAACAAAAATTTTTATGTTTCATATGCTGTCAGATATATTGAGTTAATGTTCTAATGCTCTTTACTAGATTAAGAGCTTTAAGAAAAATAAGATTTACTATTGCATAAAATTCTTAAATTTATATTGGTAATATATTACAATACTTCTTTGACTACGACAGTACAAATTTATAAACCTGTAGGAAAATTCGCTTTTCTATCATATATGAGAACATAGACTTATAGAAACGATTAAATTATAAATTGTTTCATAATAGAATCTTATTTTAAATTAAATTTTGTTGCTTAAAATTCAAGAAAGACCAATGTAAAAAATAGATTCATTTTTAACAATATGGGATGAGTCATTAACTTCAAAGTAGATTTTATTGCACTGTATAAAAAGGATTTTATGTTAGTAACTCTGTCTGTTGATTCACTTGTGTAGATTTAACTGGCTTTCAGATAAGGTTGCTCTTAATCCATAAAACACTAGCGAAAACTAAAAAAAGAAAAAACATCGATTCCTAAAGTTTAGCACAAATAGATTTTTCTTTCTCACATTAAAGTTGTGTTTCTAATTTTTTTTAGCTCAAGACTTGTTTTTGAAAATTGAAAATTGTCAAGTATGTTAGAAATAAAGAATGCCTAACTATTTAACTATTTTAAAATATAATAATTCATTTTATTAATTAATATAATCAGTTATTGTTTTATAATCGATGAACATTTTTTATGTACCGCATGTTTTATTTTATATTTATCTAAGAAGACCAATCAGATAATATATACAGTATAGTGTATATCCACTGAGAAGTTAATCAATATTCTATATATATATACAGTATTGATATTCAAGTTATTAGTATATTTATATATAGGCCCTATATATACAATATCCCAATAATTTGAAAATTCTTACATAAATATTTAATAGAGCATAGTTTGAAAAACATTCCTTAGAAAAAGAAAATATAAAATGTTAATTAAACCTATTAAATTTACTTAATATAACTTAAATATAATCAGTAATAAAACAAAAGGCAGACATTTATTAAAAACAAGAATAGAAACAATTTAATTTATGATATCATAAATCAGAAAAATGACAATTCATTTTTACAGTTTATTTCCAAAGGTGGATAGGTACAAAACAATTTTATCACATGAAACTTGAGAACATACCGTATATTTAAATTAAATAAACAGATAGAATAAATTTTACTTAATAAATAATTATAGTGCAATCTTCTTGCTGAAGAAATTTGACTTGATAGGACATATTTCTGTATATTCTCAAGTTGTTCGTGATAAAATTGTTTTGTGTATATATATATAAAACAATTTTATGTGTATGCATGTATGGTATATATATATATACTGAATATATATAAATAAATCTATGAATAAATTAAACAAATCTATAATTTAATTCAGCTTATAATATAAAACTAAACATTAAATAACTTATATTGAAATATTCATGTCTTTAATCTTTAGCATTTTCTAATACTATAAATATTTTTTATTATGCATATAAATAAATTTTTAAATTTGACTTAAATCGTATTATAGTAGAAAAGAACTAGTTTATGGTATATAAAAATTTTCCGATAAAAATGACAAAGATAAATTGCACGCTATTCTTGAACTATATCCTCTATTATATTATTTAAGGTCAAACAAATATTTTATTTATTATATAAGTTTATTATAAATAATTTATTTCTTAAATATTGAATATGTATAGAATATGCATGGTATAAATATAATTTGTTGAATCTACTGTATATACATATAAAATTTAAATATAAAAAGTTATAATTCTTCATTGCAAATTATGGTTAGTACTAAGTAACAATATTAAGTTAAATTTACATTTTAATAAATAAATAATCGAAAGATATCGCGAAAATGTCATGCTTACGTTGTATACGAAACGTTCATTTATACAGTTTATAAATTGGGTTTCGATTTTCATTTACAGAATGGACTTTAACACTATTCAATCTATACAATAACTAGAATGGTTTATCGTTTTCAATTACTGGAGAGAACACTATATTCAAACATATAAAAACAATATTTAAAAAATCTTTTACGAATATTGGGTAATAAATTATATATATTTTTATTTTTTATTTTTATTTTTTTGGAAAAAATAAAATACTGTAAGTAAAATCGAGACTCATTAACAAATTATCCACGAAATCACAGAATTATTAAATTAATGAATGAATTATCCACATAATGATTGAATTGAATAATTTTATAGTTTGCCATGTTCAATACGTTAGCGAATTTTGGTGAAATTTATCAAATTTATAAGCTTAACTTTTATATTAAAGATAATTATTTATATTATCATTAATATTACAATATTTATTATTATGAAAAATATTCTTATAGTATTCCATAGTTAAATTAATATTCGAGGGAGGACTGTGACAGTTCGGTTGTTTGCTTTGTAGAAGAACCATCGAACTGTATGTTCTATCAGACTATCACCTCTACAGATAAGGTTTATGTATCCCAGATAAAGGGACATCCTAATTGATATCTTGTTCAAAATCTCTAAGAAATAGTTGAGTCATTCAAAGTGATAAAAAAAGAGTTTTTTTTTTTCCTAATACAAAACGAAAGCAGGAAAAATAACAATTTAGTTTTATATATTAATATCAACGTTGATTAATATAAATATAAATGAATACATACTGTATGCATATATCTTTCTGCTATATATTTCTTGGAACTTTAAATAAATGAAGTTTAACAGAAAAAGAAAAAAAATCTCTCAAAATAAAAATTGCTTTAAAATATCAATTATAAATTAATAACTAAAAACTATATACTGTAGAATCATTTTTAGTTTTTTCCTTTAAAGAATAGACAATATAAAGATTATAGATAGAAAATTGTTTTGAAATGATCAAATTTCAAATCGTCCTACGAAAGTTTACAAAAAATAAAATAAAATATAAATAACGAATATTATAAAAAAGGATTTGGTTCAAAATATCATTGAAAGAAAGAAAAATATTAGAAATTGGATAGAAAATAAAATAATTATTCCATCTATTGTATAATTCAACTTAATATAAAAATTTATCAATTAAAATGAAACATAGCTATAAAAGTATAATACTCATTTTTTACTGTTTTGAAGTATACCAATAATTAATTTATCATTAATAAAGGATCATTAGATTGAGTAGTGGAAATAAATCCCCTACTGAAATATAAAAAAATTAATTGAAAAATGTTTAAAGACGTATTTAAGTGCGTCGCTTTATATTCAATAGGATGGAAAACAGCGTAAAACTTCATAGACATATTTGAGCAAGAAGAAGCAAGGAAGTTGGTAAGAAGCTACAAATCTCAAAGAAAATTATATTTTTATTATTAAAGTTAGATTTAATTATCAACTTTTCATGTTTACATGAACTAATATACTAAATATAATCTGATTATTAAATTAATTAAATATTAATCTAATTGAATTTAATAAAATAAACTAACTTGTAACTTGGAAGATTAAAATAAATACCATTTTTATTATCTGTTAAATATAATTAAGTCATCTTGACTTCATCTGATTGTTAATATTAAGTAATTATGAAATTTTGTATAATTTTATTAAAATGTTTATAAACTGTCTATATAAAAAATATATACCTAGCTCATTCTTTAAAATATTCTCCATTGTTTTGTTTTTGACTATGACCTTCGGCTATGAACTGATTTATAGAATCGATAACAATAAGTAAAATTAAATTACTGTATACATTTTAATTTAGGCTATACAGGTATCGCAGCCCATAATTAAGTTTTTCTTAAAGAAAATTTTTCATTTAGAAAAATTTCACACAATTCTTTTAAAAATGCTAGATTATATTAAACCAATAATTCACTACTGTATTTCATTAATGAGGAATATTGAAATTGTATGTTTAATTAGTTAGATTATAATTATAGATATTATTATAAATGTTAAAATGTACTGTTCTAATCCTGAATTTCATAAATTTTAATTTACACGTATTCAATTTTCAATACGAGAATTTAGTATTTCTAGAAAACAAGCTTACATTATATGCATTTCAAAAAACGTTTTTAATTAAAAGACAAATGATGCTATCATAAATTTAATATATCATTCAAAATTTCATACTATTATAAATTATCATACTATTGATATTTACGATAATTAAATATTAATTGTAAAAGAATGTATTTTTATTTTTTAATTCTGAAAAAATGTTCTGGCATAGGCCATCCATTCTATCGTCCATTATTGGAAACACGGCGTGTTCGCGTTCTGAATAGATAATTCAAGTATAATAACATATTAAACTATATTTAAATTCATTTGAAATAAATATGTCATATATATTAATATTTTTTTTCTTAATGGAAAGTGCGAACGAAATATAAATCAAATAACATAAAATTTCAGAAAATGCGAAAAATGACAATAAGAGGATTTTTAAATGTCAGCCGGCAAGTAGCCAAATCCGCCCAAACGCCGACTTGCGTCTCCTTCTCCCTCCAGCTGATCGTTGTGTCAAAATGGTGGTGCTGTTTGGTGAGAATGTAAAATTGGTTCGTTTTTGGCACAACAAGGCAAGAAGGGATGGAGACACCGAAGGAAGAAAAGAAGGATCGAGTCGTTGCTTTTGAAAGAAGTGCGCCTTATGAAGGCGAAAGACAAGAAAGCAATACGACGTCCAAAGGAGAAAATGACAAAGATCCCGGTCGGATTCGCACCAAAGTTGAAAATTCTTTCGCAGTCCCTCATTTTGGTCCGAAATCCAATGATGGATACATTTTGTCGAAATCGGAAAAGATTAAAGAACGTCTCCAGCAATCGATCAGGTGAGTTTTAAATATCTCTTTATACAAAACAAAGGATTTTTTTATATTTCATTCTATATGCTGAAAATCTTGATTTTTAGGAATCTTTCAAAATATTTAATATGCTTTAAATAAAAGAAATGCTATTTATAATTTTTACTATTCTTTCGTTTTCTAATTAAATACTGTACCTCAGTGTCATAGTTGATACACTATCAGGTTATGCCCTTCCTAGCCGGCTGACATATTCACTAATAATAATTGTTTTAGAAGAAAAAGTGGTGAATAATTTGAGCACATGCTAGTATAAATATGCTTATATATATTTTTTAAGATAATCATTTATATTAATTAAAAATTGTTTAACCTTGTTGTTATCAGTATATATTAAAATTCAATTTCATTGCTTTTGTTTATGGTTTATGTAAAATTCGGAATTTGTTTATAGTTTATAACAGATTAATTGCAGATAGCTAGTTTGTATTCAACTTTTTCAGATTTGTCTCGTGAAATGTTAAAAGTCTATTTAATCAGATTTAAAATTATTGAAATATGATTGTAAATTCATATACTGTACAATATTTACTCCTTGATTGATTTATTATAAATGATATTTTTGAGTAATCAAAAATTTTAATTTGATAAATTCCACGATTTTAAATGTTTCCAAGTTCTTTATCACTTATTTTTCATAATTTGTATTATCTCACCAAATATTGTGTTTTATAAGAGATTTTATTTTTTAAACAGATCTAGTATTGATTATAAATAATTTTAGATATTTATCTTTACATAAATACCCTATTTCATGTCTGGGATAAATTTATACACAACAAAATTAAATATAAAATAAATACTAAAATATAGAAATTAAGTATTTATTATAATTTTAGAGCATATTTATTAACTTTAGAAATAATTATTCTAAAAAACATGTTGATTATAGACTATCATTAAGTATTATTAACAACATATTTTTGTATTTTTTAATTGATCAATGAATAAAAAAGTTGGTCATAAAATATCAGATTTTTATTTTTTTTTTACCTGAAAATACTTATATTTATGTAAGGAAATTATTTTGTTGATATCATTCTCCTCATTTAATTTGATGATGATGATATTTTAATAAAATTTAAAAAGACTTATATGTAAATAAAATTTAAATATTTTAAATTAGACAAGATATAAGAAATTTAAATGTTTATTATTCAATATTTTAATATTTAAAATTTCATTCATTTTCATTGCCAATGATTGTTTCTGTAATTAAAATAATAAAAATATGAATAACTATTGAAGAATATTCAATGATTATATAAATATTTTGTAGTCAATTAAACATTAGTCAAAATTCAGCTGGCTCTATCTTTGTTCCAATACAATATATTCCTTTTATGTGTTCATTGGTAACAGTTGCCAATTTCAACAACAAAAAAATGTTTTTTTTTTAACTGACTTTGTATGACATTTGTCAAAGTGATACCGTTTAAATATTGACAGAGAAAAATATAAAATGATATAGTTGTCAAAATAATAAAAAATATTGACATTCATTTAAAATTAATTCAAATCATGCAAAGCCAAAATGAATAATTTTGCTTTGAAATTATTCTGGATAATATTTAATAATTGATTTATAATTGCTTTTTTAAATTAAATAAATTAAAATTGTTTGAAATTAGCATAATAAAAGAGCATATAATATGTTGAATAGTTTATAAAGTTTATAGTTTATACTATATATATATATAAAAAATATTTTAACTTTAAGCTAACTTAGAAAGTAAAAAAATAAGTTGAATGAAATAAGAATCATCCCATAACAATATTTGATTGTATCTTTATATTAGAGTACTATGTTTTTCATATTATATATAAATTTATCAATTAAATGTAAAAATTGAATATTGTACTTTTGTTTGCTTATTTCTTAATAAACAAACAAACAAACAAAATAAAATAAACCATTTGAATTTTTAAGTTAATATATTGAATGTTTAAGTGATTACTTAAAAATTAAAAATTGATACTTATGAATTGACAAGAACAGATGATAAAGCTACTTCAGAAAGAAATTATCAATTCTAAGAATAATATATATAGTAGCAATCATTTTTAACGTTATAATATATATAGATATATATATAAATGAATGAAATTAGTCAAAGAATTGATATATTTGATGATGTAAATATAAAAGCATCCAAGATAATTCTCAACATAAAATAACGAATCTGAAAATGATTTATTATTCAATATTTTGAAATATAAATTATCATAATTTGCATATAATTAAATAGATTACCTATATTTTCAAAAAAATCTTAATTTTGTTTTAAGGATTAAATTGCATTCTATTATTTTATAGATATTTGTAATCTTTCAGGCAATTTTATATATCCCAAATGTACCTGCTCTTTATATATTTTTGTAATGCACTACAAGCAATAAAACTAACAGGAATCTTTATTGCTGTAGATGATTCATGCAATTGGCATAAGTTGACACATGTCATATAGTGACATGCAGGTACATTGTTTAGATTTCCAGGTGTGAAATAAAGTTCTAGCTTGGACCTCTAAATCATTTTCCACATAAAACAATATTTGGATGATATATTAGTTTCTTGAAAATACATAATTATCAGAAAATATTGCTTATAAATTAATTTTTAAGATTTCTCTTGCTATTAAAAAATCCATTTATAGAAATTCAAACTTCTATCATGCTTAAATAAAATATTTCAAACAAACAGTATTCATTTAAACCTATTATAAATGCTTGTTTTCCATATATTAAGAAATATTTTACCATTTGAAACAAAAAATGTTTTACACTTTTATACACATTTATTTTAATAAAATGATTATAAATGTGTATGTCTTGGTTTGTATAACACAAAATAAAAGAGAGAATGATGAATTATTTCTCAAATTAAAAATATTTTATATTTTTGGTTTGAAAAATAAGTTCCTTGTTTCTTTTTTATTTTGGAAATTAAAAATTGATGTAATAAAAAAGGTAAATTAAGTTAACTATCATTTAAATGACTAGTTAAGAGAAAGTATTTATTTGTATTATTAAATAATGATTTACATATGTATATATAGCTATCTATACATACAATGGTATATATACACTTTTTTGTTTTCTATATTTTTCAGTTTTGTAGATGTATTTGAATTTACTTTTAACTTGTGAGCATTTATTAAGATACAAATATTTATGAATTAGCTTTTCAGCAATGCTATTATTTGAAATATTTATATCTAATCAAATGTTGCAAAAATATTGTTAACTTTTGATTTGATGTTTGTATTAATAGTCAGTTATTTTTGTTTTCTTATTATTAATTTTTCAAATTCATACTTTCAATTTGAAATAATCAGGCTGAAATTTTTGAAAATCAATTTACATTAATAAAATCATTAAATTATTATTGTAATAATATAGATTTTAAAACACTTTTTACAAAAATTTTCATAAATTTTCTAAATAAAATATGGAATTATTTAAAGATAAATTTTTGTAATTCAGTACATTAAAATATTATGAGAGCCAATTGATATATCATCAACATATGTTATTAGTGAATATATTGATGACAACATCTTTAATGTTAAACTGGTTCTCATTATTCCATAAGAGACTGAGATTGTAAATGTTTATTATTTTGTTTACCTTGTCCTAATGTATTATATATCTGTATAGGCATCATGTATGCCTATATAGATATATAATAGATTAGGACTATCCAATTTTCAATTTATAGTCAAATTTAGTCCAGGTATGATTTTATCTGATGCCTAACTAGTGAAATTTAAAAAAAAATAAAGATGATGTAATGAAGATATGGTAATAAAACTAAAATTTAAATATAGAATTGTTGAAAACAATGATGAAAATAATGATCACAGTTAAAACAGATTGTCAATATGATCATGTAAAGAGAATGATTGAAATTTAAACTCAGTGTAGATAATTATAGCTAATGTTGTTATTACTTTTTCAAACTTCAGATGGTGATGTTGCTCAGTTTTATGCAGCAAACATTTTTAAACTTATACTACGCTAATGTATTCTTCCACCTAATGCTATATATTTGATTTCCTGATAGAGTATAATATATTGCTTTTATGATCAACCATTTTGCTGACAATGCTTAGTTCTCAATTATACAGAGAGAGAGATTCTTTGTATTCTTCAAGCTAAAGATGTCACATATGAGAATCCATGCATCAAGAGATCATGAAGTATTTTAGGAAGTATGTCAGTAATTTCTAAAATACTGAATTGGTCAGATGTCACATTTTCAGATTTTAAGTTTTGTACATTTCTCACTTACTTCATTTTAAATCTCTCAATTCAATAGCATGTGAGTGTGAAATTGCCACTAAGAACTTCAAATTTTTCATTTCCTGAAAAATCTGAAGTTCTCCTCTCAGTTCTAATTTCTTTTTTCATTCAGTTGCAGTATAGATTGCCAGTTAAAAACTTTCAGTATATTTGCCCCTACTGCATCAAAGAAATTGGAACCTATAATATATAAAAAATAGAATGCATATTGTTGTATAATAAAAAGCTTTAAAAAATAATATTTTATCATAATAATGCAGGAAATCCTTGATTTATCCTTGAATAATGCAGGACTCTGATATACATCAAAAATATTTGCACTTATATTGTTTGAACAAAATATACATGTCTATTTCTCTTGAATTTTTTCCTTCTATATTTAAATTTGTAATTGGATACTATATATAAAATATAGCATTCTGTGATCAACTTGTCTGATTGATTTTTCTAAGGGAACATCATTTATAATTTCTTATTTTTATTCAATTTATGATACAAAGATTTGTGATGCAAGCAGATAAAGTTACTCCCTCCATCAAGAAGAGGGCCAAAAAACTTCAATCTCAATAGCTACTCCTAGAAATAGCAGAAATTTCAGCTATAGTTGCAGCAATTTCAAGTGCTGGGGAGGAGCAATTGTAATAATAATAATAATAATAATAATGTCTTGGCAGATAGAAACATCACACCATTAAATCTACAGAACGACATTCCAAACCCAATAGACAACACTGCACACA